>MU743446.1:76726-103678 GCA_026770625.1 Nicotiana glauca
GGGGGGGGGGGGGTCGGCGCCTTCGATTGGTGCTGGCTCGTTCTAGCCCCCTTCTTATGCGCTTGTGAAGTTGCTTCCGTCCGAGGGTTCCCGGAGCTTGCTGGTTTTATGGAGCTTGGCAGATCATGCCCTTAGCAGTTGTTTGCCCGAGGTACAGCATAAACCAGGCACGACGATGGATGAGATGTGTGTTGCATACCTTTGAAGGAGCTTTTATTGGGGCGAGACTGGCCCGAGCCTCCGAGGAGAGTGCGTTGTCCGAGCCTGACATTGTTCCTTAATGCCGACAAGGGTAGGGCTGCTTAAGAGGGTGTTTGGTAATTTAGTAGGCTTTGGCGGCTTCCCATTGTGGCAGGTTTTGGCGCGATGCCTCCGCATCTTGGATATTTGATTTTGATTCAAGTTGATATGGTCGTAAAACTGCAGCTTGATTCTGTAAAGAGTCCGGATTGGTAAAAGCCGGTACCCGGGCTGGCGTAGCACTATGCTAACCCACGGATGGCGAAGGAGTGGTGATTTCTTTGCCAATGGTTTGAGCCAGGACGGAGCGGGATTTTGAAGGGAGAGTTTGCTTGTAGGGACTTATACCGGGGGTACAATTTTTCCAGTAGAGTTTACTTGAGCGAAGATAGTCAGGCATGGTGCCCGATTTTTTTACGGCGGATGCCCCGAAGAATTCCCATCATTAGAGCGTCGACCTTGCCATTCTCCTTTGCAATGTTTTTTTACAGACTTATGCTTGTAGACGGAGAGCGCACCTTTCGCATATATATATATATATATATATATATATATAGAGAGAGAAAAAATGAGAGGAGTCATAAATTTCTTTACCTCCTTTGTATTGTGTTTGATCCGACGGACTGGTTTTCGTGTTTCAGTAGGACCCTGGCGGTTTGGAACCAATCTATTTTAGGCCAGTGGACCTTTGAGTGTGATTTTCTAATGCGAGTAGGCACTGGAACCTTTTTGTTTTGTACAGCTGCTTCTGACCTTGAGTCAAGTTTTTGTCGAGCCTGCCTATCCTTCGGTTTCTTTGCGGCGATGTGGGCGGATGTTCGAGCCGAGATTGTGACGAAAGATACCGAGTCGTGGCCGAGAATGGTGGCTTACTCAAGGAGCGCCGATTTTGCCAAAGTTGAGTTTGCAGAAGATCCTTGATCGTGACTAAAATAGCAGAGAGTGCATGAAGTACAGATCCTGGAGGGAAGTCTTTGAGGAGATTCTGGCAAGGGGTTTTGATCTTTCGAGGCAGATTAGGCCATAGGAGAGGAGTGCCGATGCCAAATTCCCACTGCCCAATGCTGGGGATGATAAAGAGGAGACCGCCAGGCTATGACTATCGGAAAAAAGTGGAATGACTGTTTCTTGCCTCTTTTGTTATGTATATATGGTTTTCAATATTCTACGTAGGTTGGGGCTGCGTCTTGTCGTCAATACGTAGAAATAAGAGGGGGAACCCCATAACTTATATTCTTTGTATTTTTGTTCATCGGAATTTCAATTGGGTCGATTCGATCCCGGACTTGCCCTAAGGCTTGTATGCTTTGCTCATTGCCGGGTTCGGTCTTCGAGTTGGGATCCAACTCGAGCTTAATTTACCGTCAAGATTGATGCTCGTCTGGGTTGGCGATGATGGCTTTTATTTCCTGCCTTTAGACATTTTGTCGTTTGGACTTATGTTGGGTCCAGTCTCCGAGTCGCGTTGCGATTCGAGCTTTAATTGACCCTTAAGCTGTCAGTTTTGGCTGGCGACAAGGGCTCTTATGCTTTTTGATCGTAGAGACCTTTTGATATGTGGCCCGTAGGCTTGTTTAGTTAACTATTATGGATCCGGTATCCGAATCAAGTTACGATTTGAGCTCACTTTAATCCTCAAGTTGCCAATTTGGCTGGCGACAATGGCTCTTACGCTTTTTGGTCGTAAAGACCATTCTGATATGTGGCCTATAGGCTTGCTTAGGTAGCGACAATAGCTCTTACGCTATTTTGGCCCGTGGACTTTTTCTAGGCTTTGTTTTTCGCTCGTTAGGGTCTTTTTGAAAGATTTTGCCTGAACCATCGTCGGTTCCAGAAGAAACTCGATTTCAAGTCATAATCGGTGATATTTTGAGCACCTCGAAAGGTTCATAGCCCATTGTTTGCCTGTTGAGGGAAGCCTGTTTTAATCGGTTCTTTCTGAAATATATTCGAAGTAGTGGCATACGATTTTAGCGACGGTCGGGCATCCTCGAGTCGTGTTATTTTGGGTGTATCATCCGTTTTGACCGTAGTTATGTGCGTTTGGCCGTAGCCATTTTTTATCCCGAGTAATAGTTTAGGCATCTACATTGAGGGTGTGCCCTTTTGGAATTCTTACAAATGCGACTTATAGCCTAAACATCGGGATTTTCATGCCTGCTGAGGTCTTACAGTTTGTCATGCCTGTTGAGGTCTTACAATTTGTCATGCCTGTTAAGGTCTTACAGTTTTTTCGGCGATGTAGTATGGCGATCGTCGTCAGTCTCTGAGTCATCAAGTTGTTTAAGCGTGAAGACCGCTTCTTATGAACTTGGAGCTATGTTTTGGGGCTTTACAAACCCAGAGTTCTAGTCCTGGAGTTATGCGAGTGCCCTATTGTAGGCATCAAGTCTGCGAGTATTCCGAGATGCACTTGGTGAAGAGATCCCTGCCGGGATTTCGGGGGAAGGACTGCTGGAAAGCGTACTTTGATCCGTCGGCGCAATATACCTTATTGTGTTGGCCCGGCCTATATCGGGCCAGGGCTGATCGCTTGGAGGTCTGTCCCACCTGAAAGACATTACGGTCTTATAGCCTCGAACTAGAGGCTGTTTGGGGTGTTTTGAACTGTTGGCATCTGTTCCTGCATTTTTTGGGATATTTCAGGGGAAAGATTCGTTGCTTTACTCTGGGAAGGAGTTCCCTCCTCCAAAAAGTATTTTTTGATTTGTTTGATACAATAGTACACGTTTTTGCCGATGAGGCTTGAATACACCGGTGTTTCGATGCATCATTTTTCTTATAGGAAACCTTGTCTGGTGTTTTCCAAAATTCCCACGAGCGGGCCATTTTTTGGGGGGAATGTCTACTCGCTTTTTTAACGGCCGCTGGGTTTGTTATGAAAATCTTGTGGAGTTCCCCTCCTGGTGGCTTGCAGACGTTGCCTCATTAAAACCTTGTCGGTAAAAATGTTTCTTTTTAGGATAAAAACTCAGTCGAAGGAAAAGAGTGCAACGGGTGTGCCATTGGGGCTTCGGGTTCTGTAGCGGTACTAATGTCTGGGCAGCTACAAAGGTTAATCCCGGATTTTGAAAAAAAACATAAGAAAAGGAATGGTTGTACCTTAAAGTTACGGGTGTAGGCGACGTCTTGGACTTAGCCTATTATAACTTCCCGGGAGCGGAGGTGCAGCGCGAATTTTTCACTTTGCTTTGTCAAGTCCTACCGGGGGCAAGACCTAGCCTGTTCGTGGTTTTATTTGGGGGTAGAAGTGTGATTGCTAGCACTACGTTATGTACAATGAACATTTCCCTTGCCGCGTGTTGTTCCCCGTATACGATCTTGATCTCATCCTTTATCGGGAATTTTATCACCTGATGGAGGTTTGATGGTATTGCTCTCATGCAGTGTATCCAGGGTCGTTTGAATAAGGCGTTATACCTCATATCTCCCTTGATGACATGGAACTTGGCATCTTGAGTTTCGGCGGCCACGGTAACCGGGAGGATGATTTCTCCCTTCATTGTTTCGCTAGCCATGTTGAAACCGTTAAGAACCCGGGTGGCGGGTACGATTCGTTCGAGTAGCCTAAGTCATTCTATTACTTTCGCCTTGATGATATTGGCCGAACTACCTGGATCCACAAGTACACGTTTTATCTGAAATGAATTTATAAGAAAGGAGATTACCAGGGTGCCATTGTGGGGTTGGGATAAGGCCTCGGTGTCTTCCTCGCTGAACGTGAGGACATCTTCTAGGATATATCCCCAAGTCCATTTTTCCTTGGTGATGGATATCTTTGTTCTTTGTATACCGATTCTTGCGGGGCATCGGCGCCCCCATGATCATGTGGATGACATGTCGTGGTTCGTTTGCCTTGTTTTTCTTGGTCGCCTCCCTCTCTCGAAATTTATTTTTGGCCCAATCATTAAGAAATTGCCAGAGATGTCTGTTGTTGAGTAGTCGAGCCACCTCCTCTCGTAGCTGATGGCAATCGTCGATTCTATGACTGTGCGTGTCGTGAAACTCGCATACTAGGTTGTAGTTTCTTTATGAAGGGTCTGTCTGTATCAGTTTGGGCCACTTGGCATCCCTGATCTTGACGATAATGAAGACGATGTCTGAAACATCGACGTAGAAGTTGTATTCCGATAAGTGGGCATGTTAGCTGGTGCTATGTTTCGATCGAACCTGGTTCTGTTGATGAGTCCTCGAGGATAAAATACTTGATCCATACTTCGATCGTTGCGAGGTAGGTTGTGTCTTGGGACATTTCTCATGTCTTCGAGGTATCGCTGGTACCTTTCTTTGCTTGGTCTCGCTTCTTTTACCAGGAGTCTACTCGGGTATACTAAGCCCGAAGGGGCTCCTAGTTGGTCGTCCTCGGCTTGACCTCTGATTGATATCGGTTGTGGACAACCAACCAAGTCACGATCAGTTATTCGATCAGGTTCTGCTTCAGCTACTTCGAGGCCACCGAGCTTCGTATGTTCAGGCCTTGGGTGAAGGCCTGTACTGCCCAATCGTCGAAGACGGGTGGCAGTTACATTCGTTCCATTTGGAAGCGGGACACAAATTCCCGCAGCATCTCATTCTCTCTTTGCTTGATTTTGAAAATGTTGGACTTCCTCCTTGCTACCTTTATGTCTCCCGCGTGTGCCTTTACGAAGGAATCTGCTAGCATGGCGAATGAATCTATAGAGTTGGGAGCCAAGTTATGATACCAGATCATGACCCCCTTCGAAAGTGTTTCTCCGAATTGTTTTAGCGACACAGACTCGATTTCGTCATTTTTTATATCGTTACCTTTAATAGCGCAGGTATAAGCGGTGACATGCTCGTTGGGATCGGTGGTGCCATTGTATTTGGGGAGTTCCAGCATCCTAAATTTTTTGGGAATGGGCTTCGGGGCCGCTTCCTCAGGGAACGGCCTCTGTACGAATTTCTTCGAATCTAGACCTTTTAGGACCGAGGGTGCTCCTGGGATATGGTCCACTCAAGAGTTGTAGGTCTCAACTTTTTTATCGTTGGCTGCAATCATTTTTTCGCCCGATTCGATCCTTTTGGTAAGGTCCTCCAGCATCTTCACAATGGTGGGGTCAGCCGTTGACCCGATATCATTTGATCTTTCGTGTATTTACTCGGTGGGGGGAGCTCTTTCCGGTGCTGGTGTACTGGGAGTTCTTAGATGGCGCTGCAATTGAGCAATGGCCAGTTGTTGTGCCTGAAACATTTTAAAAATAATGTGAAGAATAACTTCCTATTCTTCCCGGGCCAGGGTTTTTTGAACTTCCTATCGGTCGTTGTGTCGCACGCTTCTGTCGGTATGAGAAGTTTCGTTGACTTGTTGTGTGTCTTGTGAGTCCGCATCCGCTAGTATTGGTTCGGGTGCGTTATCGTGATCCTGTAGTGGTGCTCCAGCGGCCGTGATAGCTACACCATTTTCCCCGTGATCTTCAAGGCAGTCTTTCTTAGCTCTGTTCACTAAGCCAGAAATCTTTACCTGAAATCAAAGGATCTTGGACAAGAAAAAGTGTGAAAAATGATATGTGTTTGCGTGATGAAACTAGCAAGAAAATAATCACTATTATTTTTATCCCCACGGTGGGCGCCAAACTGTTTACTGTGAAAATGGTAACGACAATTAAACTTATTAAATGGGACTCTAAATATACGTGATTTATTCCTAAGCTAGTTTCTTAGATCAGATGATGCTAGTATTATGAGTTTTAATGATGGGGGGAGATAAATGAGATAACGACCAAACCAAAGGCCTGCTACCCGGGCGTAAGCTTGGTCTATTGGGATTTCGAGGTCGACCTCGAGGTCGGGCTCAAGTTGTCGGGGACACTCGGGAGCAATTTAATAGCTAGAAATATAATCTAACGAAGCTAGTTATAACCGAAACTGAGTTTGTACAATGAAGAAAACATATAAAAATGAAGAACACATATAGAGGCAAAGGATATCAAGATATCCTCAGTATCAGTGAGAGCAAATGAGTTTCATTCAAAAGAGAGAGAGAGAGAGCGAGAGATATTATTACCATTGTAGAATTGTAGGAGCCTTGCTTTAAAGTTCATTAATGGCTCCCCTTTTATAGGAGATAGCATCCTAAACTTAGTACAAGAGACGTTATGTGATAAAAAAGAGGTGATGGGATAGCCAACTAGCTTTATGACATGCGCGTGGGCTGATGTCGAGTTGCTTGAATAGATTTAGTTGACCCTGGATACGTTCTTCGGGAGCTTTCTATGTTCGGAGGGGTTTCGGTCGATATTACCTTTGGCTGGGCATCGACACCTCTTGGGGAAAATGGCCAGCTCGAGACCCTAGACCTCGAGAATGATCTATCGAAACATTTTGTCGATGGGAAGTCGGTCCTCCAATTTCATCGTGCACACTAAGGATTATAGAGTCCACAGGGGCAAGCATGAAGGGGTAAGTAATAACACTTAGATACCCCTCCATGTGGGTAGTAATTTCCTCGTTGGTCCTGGGGACAACCATATACATTCCCTCCCAGTTGAAGCCCAATCGAACCGTGGGGAGTTTGTCTTCGGTAATGGAGGAGATGTACCTACATACCCCATTTCCTTGATCTTGCTTACCGGAAGCCTTCGCGATTTTGAAGTTATTTTCAATAGAACAGCCCCCAGGAATGAAACTTTTCAAAGGAGGCTCTGGGATCACCTCAAGAATGGTTATCTCAGCATCCGTGGCCGGGTTGGAAGTTGAGGGGCGGTTTGTTGAGACATGGATTTTGAAGTTTTTGCCATCGGATTTTGGAAAATATGAAGGTCTGAAGATAAGGATTTGAAGATGAAGATGAAGAAATGAAGGTCTGGTTTAAAGATTTGAAGATGAAGAAATGAGGATCTGGAAAGCAATGTATGAAATTTTGAAGGAGTTAGAGTTAAGTGCAAAGTTAAAGAACTCTGGAACTAGAAAGTAAAAAGGTGAAAAAGGGGTTGGGGATTTTATAGAGGAAGGGTAATCAATGTGTGATGTTTCACATTCGAGGATAGTCAACCTACGGCTGACATGTGTTCGAAGTCATAACGACGTGACTGATAGGATGTTCCACTGACTCATCTCAGGTGTAACGTATGGAAGAAGGAATCGGGGTTAATTTATCGCTTTTCGTCACTTCAATAAATTTACTCTCTGGAAAATGAGGAGACTATCTATGTATGGGTAAAATCAAGGGTAGAGTTTTTCTCGATTTCTTGATGAGAGAACGAAGGGGAAGCACGACTCGACGTGGTTAAAATCGAAGACAGAAACCCCTCGAATCGAGACTCGAGAAGAATGAACGATATATCTGAGATCGGACACGGCAAAGCGATGTATCCTGACTGAGTATGGCTTTTGAACCTCGGGAGACATGGTGAATGCATATGCATGACGAATAGGGTGTCGTAAGATTTACCCTCAACCTTCGGTATCAATTATAGATCAATAATTACCGGGAAACAAGATTTTTTACCTTTCCTAGACTTGTATTAGGACTGAAATTCTCCTACAAAATAGTCAAGAAGTTTTTCTTTAGGCTAACACATTGTAACAAGCAATTCAATCCAATAAAAGTTTACTTTTGTCTTCTAGCTATTGTTCAAGATATACTCACTTATTCTTTTCTGAACGCACGGCCGAGCTCGTACCGAGGGTCTGATCGAGGACGAGCTCCATGGTTCAATCTAAGATCAGGCTTGGTCATTACATTGTGATCGGTTTGATTGTTTATTTTGTCCTTAATTCAGCTATATGTTATTCTTAATTATTCGTATTGAATTAAACCATGGATCCTTTAAACCGCGTACAAATTTAATTGTTACTCATTTTTTGCGATATACATATCTAAAAATGACCAACGCTCTTTTTTTTATAAGATTAATTAAACAAAAGTGTAGATTAGAAGGGCAAATAAGTTCGTTTACGATATTTTTATATAATAATAAGTAAGTTAAAGTTGTTGGAAAATTAAAATAAAGGAGGTGTTACGAAAACCATAAGAAAGGTTACTGTGATAATGAAGTCAAATGTGACGAAGATCTCTAAAATTATTTCTAAATAATATTCTTTCTTTATGATGTGCTTGGTTGCCGAGAAATTAGGTGGGAGATGATATGTAAGATAGAGCGATTTCTTGTTTAATCCATCATATTATCTATTCATCATTCTTTCGTTGTCTTGCCTATTCATTATCAATATTATTTCTTTCACTGTTCGGTTGAGTATAAATTAGGGCAAAGCGTATGAAACTATAACTTTCAGGAGAATCTCTTATATTAACTATTGATACTTCTTTCGTCCTTTGGTGCCTATTCATAAACATGATTCTTTATTCCAGTTTGAAAGTTTCAATTAAAAAGAAAGATGCTTACTGAATATATTAAAAAAGAAAATTAATCAGATCATAATCTTTTTCTTTAATGATAAGTATGTTAAAAATTTCTTACAAAGAACTTAAAACAAGAAAGGTAATCTTTATATGGTATACTACAAGAAACATTAGTGTTACGAAACTAAACCCAAAAGCTGGTCTGTTGGGAATATAACTACAGTTAATAGTAGCTAACTGTAGTTAGTTAAGTTGATTAGGTAGTATAGGTGGGTCCCACTAGTTAGTTAGAAGTGGTTAAATATATTGTACAGTTGTCTTCTTCCTTTTTTCTCTCTGCGATGTAATGAACTGAGTTCTTCTTCTTCTAAAATTTTTCTCTCTAAAATTCTCTCTTCGTATTCTTTGATTCTAGTTGCATGTCACTGCTAAGTTCATCATGGTATCAGAGCAGGATTGACGAGTGATTCTAGGAAAATTTTCGAGCAATTGAAGGAAAATTCGAGAGAATTTACTCAGTTTCAAAGCTTAAACCCCAATTTCCTTTTTTTTCAATGGCGGTTCCTGAAGATTCGACTGTGAATGTGAATACTGTAGCTCTATCTGGAGCTGGAGTAACTGGAAGTACAACTATTACGGATCATAATCACCCTCTTTATCTCCATCCTTCGGACGGTCCTGGATCTATGTCAGTGGGATTAATTCTGACAGGAATGGAAAACTATTCCTTATGGAGTCGTGCGATGAAGGTTGCATTGCTTGGAAAGAACAAATTGTGCCTAGTTGACGGATCGACATCGAAGGAGGATTTTGGTGCAGAATTAGGAAATCAATGGGATCGATGTAATGCTATTATCACTTCATGGCTTATGAGCAATGTGAATAGAGAATTAGTTACAAGAGTACTATTTTTCTTCTAATGCTCAAAAGATATGGGCAGTCTTCATGGAGAAGTTTGACAAAGTGAACGGATCGAGATTATACTATTTGCACAAGGAGATTTTCACCTTGACACAGGGAGTCTCATCTGTTTTGACATATTTCACTAGATTGAAGGACCTTTGGGCGGAATATGATTCAATATTACCACCTCCTTCGTCTGCTTCTGAATACATTGAGCAACTGGAATATCAGCGTCTATTGCAATTTCTAATGGGACTAAATGATTGTTTTGAACAAGCAAGGAGTCAAATCTTATTGATGCCAACATGCTTGCCCATATGCATTTCCAGTAATCATCTTCCTGCTTTCATCTTGCACTACCATAGCATAAGCTTACTTCAATTCAAATTAAATAATAACTATTAGTACACATTTTTCGAAAACCATCCCAGAACCCGGTGTCACAAGTGCATGAGCAACTACTGATAAGGGAAATAAAATACAACATCTGTCTGAAATACAGTGGACATGGACTAAATATAAAATGCTGAAAGAAACTACAATAGCTGCGGGTCGCCTCGAATAATACAGCTCACCTAGTCCCAGAATCTTTCGCGCTGCTACTCCCAGTAGGCGGCTAGAGATGCATATACTTGTGCAACAAAAATGCACAGAAGTGTAGTATGAGTACGTAAACAACGTGTACTCAATGAGTATCCCGCCTAATCTCGAAGAAGTAGAGACGAGATGGCCAACTTCGACACTTACTAGAGGTCCAATAATAGCATGGTGAAGATGTGAGGATAACATGGATTTATCTAGCATTTATATCTCATAAAGCAAGGAAACAGATAACACCTTCTCAACTAATCAAGGATTTTCAAGGATTACTTTTAATCATCTTGTTAATTTATATCAAGTCATGAAAGGCAATATCAACATTTAAAGGTCTCAGGCAACGAATAATATATATATCATGCGTAGTCATGCCGAGGCGACGGTCCGATCTAACAGAAATAAATTGTGCACTTGCTGAGGGTCGACGGCGAGCTTATAGATGCATCTATTTAATCTACCGAGGCATTCGGCCCGTTCAAAAATAAACAAATAGAGACAATCAATCAAGAAGCCAACATGGGGCAATTATTCAAAGCAAAGCTAATTCTCCTTTAACCATTTAAAAAAGGTTTAGATCCTGTTAAAAAAAATCATTTACTATTTTGATGTGGTTTAAGCAATTCAACAATCCACAAGATTACAAATATTCAAAGTATAACATGCCTTTGGGTTCTAAACTACCCGGACAATAGCATAATAGTAGCTATGCACGGACTCTCTTCACCTCGTGCGTACGTAGCCCCCACAAATAGGAGCACATAATTAATTATTTCACCTATTAGAAAGGAGACTCACCTCGCTCCGAAGATCCATAACTGGCATTCCACACCCTTCCGAAGACTCGAATTAGTGCACAACGCTCCAAAACTAGCCAATAATTATGTAAATCCATTAATATGTGCTAAGGTACTCATTATAATCCAATTTATAACAATTCCTAACCCCGATTGAAAAGTTAACAAAAATGTCCTTGGGCCCATGTGCCCGGAGATCCGAAATTTCTCGAAGATAAAGTTTACCCACGAACTCACGAATTCAAATATATGATTTTCTCTTAATTCCATACTCAAAATCGTGGTCAAAATTCAAGAACACTAATTTTCTAGGTCTTCCTCTAACCCTCAATTTTCTACCCATTTACATACTAATATCCATACATAATCAATGTATTTAACTCATAATAAGTGTGGATAACTTACCTTATTATTGATGCCGAAAATCCTCTCTTGAAGCTCCCAAAAATCGCCCCAAGCCATGGAAAAAATGAGAGAAATGAACTCAAGTCACGATTTAAAACAACCTTGCTGCCTCCAGGTGTTCTGCTTCTACGGTGCATTTTTCGCTTCTGCGGATACCGCTTCTGCGGCTTTGGGCAAAAGGGAGCTGGACCGCTTCTGCAGTCTGGGGCCGCTTAAACGGAACCGCTTCTGTGGTCCCTGGGCCGCTTCTACGATTTCCTTGGGCCTGGCCCCTTTCCGCATCTGCGAGATTTCGACCGCTTTTGCGGTCCAAGAACCGCAGATGAAGTTATGAAAGAAACAGAAACCTTCAGTCTTCCCAAATTCCATTTTCAATCCGTTAACCACCCAGATTCCACCCGAGGCCCCTGGGACCTCAACCAAAACTACCGACCAATCCCAAAACACATTACGGACTTGCTTGATGCCTCAAATCGTATCAAACAATGCTAAAACCATGAATCACACCCCAATTCAAGCTTTATGAACTTTGAAATTTTCAACTTCTACTTCCGATGTTTAGTCCTATCAAATCATGTCCGATTAACCTCAAATTTTGCACACAAGTCATATTTGACATTACGGACCTACTCCAATTTCCGGAATGGGATTCCGAGCCCGATATCAAAAAGTCCACTTCCGGTCAAACTTCTCAAAAACCTTCAATTTTCTATCTTTAGCAAAATGACTTCAAAATGACCTATGGACCTTCGAATTCACTTTCTATTGCGCTCCCAACTCCAGAGTCACCATACGGCGCTACTCCCAGTCTCGGAATCCCAAACGGACTTCGATAGCGCTAAAATGCACTTCAAACCAAACTTAAGAAATTTCTTCCAAAATGCTAACTTCCACCACAGGCCAAAACGCTCCCGGGTTATCCAAAACCCGAACCGGGCATACGCCCAAGTCCGAAATCATCATACAAACCTGCTAGAACCTTTAGATCATGATTCCGAGGTCGTTCACTCAAAATTCCAATCCTACCCATTTTCCCCAACTTAAGGCTTCTGAAATGAGAATTTTTATTTAAATTTAACTCCGATCTTCCTAAATTTCAATTCCGACCATACGTACAAGTCACAATACCTGAAATGAAGTTGCTCATGGCCTGAGATTGTTGAACGACGTGCTAGGGCTCAAAACGACCGGTCGGGTCATTACATTTTCTCCCACTTAAACATACGTTCGTCCTCGGACGTGCTGAGAACTATACTGAAGTAGTCTGAAATCACTGTTTAGCACCTCATGCACCTTCCCGTGCTACCACAACTTAGTTGAGCATATTAGCTCGATAAATTCTGAAGATATTCCCTTTTATTCAAGCAAATAGCCTTAGAGCCCGATTCCAACATCCGAAATTCTATGCCAGGCCTGTTTCCAACATACGATCACCATATCGATCACTACACACTATACTCAAACATGACTACATAACTTTGCTAAATTCACACTTTGCATCACTTTACTTATAGGACCACAATGACATTTCTGATCGAATTAATCGAAACTCCACGAATCAGATGCTCCCATTGCACCTCATGACCTACATAGGTCTTGTTCCAGCTTTCACAACACTGACACCACGGAAGAGATATGCCGAAATTCATAACCAACTGTTGAATCAACAAATCGTTAGGTCTATACCCCTGATAAGAGCCATTGCCTCTTCTAGAACCATCTAATGGTCTTAGCTCCTTAATACACTTCATATAATCAAATTGCACTGGTCCTAAATCCAATAATATCGTCTCACCCAGTACGAACTGCTCAGGCAATAAGCCACCTCGGACACAATCAAGAGTCCCATATGATGCCACGATGTGCTAATAGGCTACCGCTTAGGATATGATACAGAAGGAAAACAAACTCTGAAAAGGAGATCTAATTACCCCGCTCGCGAATCATACAAGCGACGCGGGCAACATGCTAAACGGACACCTCGCTCGCGAATCATACATGCGACGCGGGCTCACAACTAGAACGAGCTTCCCTCAGAAAATGGGAAACAAAACACATAAAAGCAAATAGGGGGAAACTGCACTGAACATCACACTATTGCGGCATGCAACCCGATCTAAATAACATACCCATGGTGGCGTGTCACCCGATCCACACATAGAACTCACATAAGGAGATGTACATCGAGCTGAATCGCTCAGCACAACAAAATATCGAACATCGGTCATAAGCAAGATAAGTGCATAATAACATCCCTGAGGGAACATATAGCGTCAAAAGCTACAAAGCTCAAGCACAACTGAGGTGCGATATACAATCTGAATCTCAAGAGCCATCTTGCTCATAATACATCATTTCTACACGGATCTCAACACATAAGCGATTTCTCCAACCGTCTCATAACTCTCACGGCGCAATGCATCATCACATGGAATATCTGACAACGAAATAATATCCTGACTACTCAATAAGGAGTGCATTACTGAAATGAACACAACTGGCCTGACATAGAGCCTAATTTCACATTTAAATCCATCCATCAACCTCAAGTCGATCCTGATCATATCAAATTAAGCCAATGACCTTTCAAAGGTTCATACTAATTCCCCTCTTCTCGTAACACACAAGGACAACCATCATAACCAGAGTACAATCCACAACTCCGATTCCGAGTGCTCTCCAGGCATCCATTCTCAATTTAACGATATCATCACAATTCTTCATACTTGGTCTAAATCTTTAATCAATCAAGTGGCTTCGTGCCACATTTATGCAATCTTCCTGTGGAACACACTCCCACGATCTACTATAACAATTAACTAGGTCTTACCTCCAACCACCGACCGCACTAACGCTGAAAAGCGATCAAGAATCATTAACCATGATACAAGCCCTTGTTACAAAACACCAATCTCAGGTGACGCTGAAAACAATCCCAACTTACTTTAAATACCAAAACTCCTTTCCTGCTCATCCGAGCTTGTGACATCTTTGTCCACACCGAACTGCAACTTTGATTCTCGTTTCAAATTTCATATTACTCGCTGCTCCCGACATGCCCATGAACAATGGGACACGATTCTTCGTTATAATTCTAGAATTGCTAATAGATTAATACTTCATCACATCAAAGTTTTTCACTGAACTCACTTTAGGAGGATCATAGCAACACACAAGCGAATACTCATAACCGTAGAGCATGCAAACATCTAAGTAGTGGTCTAAGCCACCATAGCCCTTCCGGAATCTGCTTCCATATAACAAGCCATAACAGTAGAATGCTTCAGAATAATATCAATTATGGCGACTTTCAAGCCTCGTACGCACCGCCACAGATCACTTGCATAACTTAACCACGCTGAAAGAGCTGATCTCTACCGCTAATATGCCAACTAAATTATGGCTAACCAATCTATCTTCTTTTAATTCATCTTTGATTGCCTTAGAAATAATACCAACTCCATCCAACACATAACATACTCCACCTGCACTCATCTCGAGTGACCTTGAATCACGAGACCATGCTGTCTCAAATCCACGAACTTATTCCTATCTCTCAAATGCTATACCGCAAGTTAACATATCATAGAACATTCTGGGCACTTCCTCGTAAGCTGCTAACAAGCTTGATTCTTTTACCTGCAATTATACGCTCGACATTATTAGGTATCACACCTCATCTCGTGAATTTACCATGACCGTTGTTGAGATCCACCCGCTCTGACTTGGCCCCAAATATAATCAACTCCATGAGTCTCCCATCACATAAGTACCCCCTTGGAAAAGAGCCCGCTGAATCCCTTCCCTTGGAACCCGCATCTGTACAAAGCAAAATCCGGAATCTTTCTCCCAAGTCTGAGCATGATCCAATAAGGCCAACGATAGCCCACCTTTAATAATTCCTTTGCCCAGATTACCACTTATGGTTTTTCCCTGTAGCTGAAATAGCCCAATAATATGCTAATAACCTGAAATGTCGCAAGTAATTAACTCTGCAACCACATCATAAGCGGTGGGACTCTCCCACTTAGCTTGAAGCCATTATTTCACAACTCTGGAATTCACCAAAATTCCCTAGCTTCCATCGACATAACCTTTCACGATTAACCGCATAAATTCTCGGATCCTTTCTGCAAAATCCCATTCTTTTGTACTCTGATTCGCCCACTACATTTGCACGATCGATCTCTTTGCTACATAACCGATAAAATTCTTCGTAGAAGCCTCGCCAACCACGCGACTGCTCACTTGGGTAACCCGCCTACAGAAGGCTCTCCCCGACATCTTCCCACGCTGCTGCACAGGGTACAATTACTACGACATCAATGACCCTCCCTGAGTCTGAGCTCACTCTCCAGTTGCACAGGTCCATTTACCCCTCGTGGACATCATTTAAATGTGTGACAACATCCTTCCAATTCAAATTTATGCTGCATCCTTCTTCATTTCAGTGGCTCCTTTCCGTCATATTAAATCTCTTGTTGCACCAGAATCCCCACTTCAAATTAGATCTGTAGACCCCAATAGCCAAGCGCCACTATTCTCAAATCGCTTTAAACTTTCCTTAAGTGCATAGTCGTCTTATTACCAACCCCTACGCAGCTCCGCCACTCTCCCACTTTGGGAAAACTCACCCCTTTAATCAACTGCTCGGCCCGCGCTTCTTAAGCCTGACCTTTTAGAAGTTTAAAACCCCGTCTGACACTTCCCACATGCCCTCTTCATCTTGTTGTTCAGTCGCTGCCTTAATAAAATGTATCTTCCTGGAACTTAAATCCACAATTTGTTACTAACTTTAAACTTTTCCGAAGGTCATCTTTATCGAACCGTCAACATTAGAAATCCTGATTTGATCCTAAACCACCGCATCATGCGATATCTGACAGTTGTATCTCCAATACTATTTTACAATATCTTGCCTTAAAGGCGAGTTGTAGAGGATCATAACACCGATAAACTTAATACCTCTAATTAAGACAACAGCACCCCAATATAGATGAGAACTCCGTCACGCTTGCAATTACCACGTTTCATTACTTCCACTAGTCCACATCTGACTATCCTTAGTTCGATTGTCTTTTCCCTCCCGGGAATAAAATACTAAATCTCTTGATTACACGCTGAGTAAACCTCCCTTCAATTCATTCACTGCCCCGACATTTGGGCAAGCATCCTATCATCACAACAACACTACGAAATAATTGTTCATAAGCATCATGGCAACATGTGCCTAGCCTCAAGGCTCTTAGAAGTTCTGTTGCTGAGCTGAATACTAGAATATCCTTCCATAAGGCGACTATAATAGTCCAATCAACTATACCGGGAGAATCATCCCGCGCCACATTTGTAGTGCCATTACAATCCTTCAATTTTCGATTTATAACAAGCGCTCGCGTAAGATTGAGTAGGAAGAAATCAAAGGCATAAGCCTCAAAGGAATTGAACCACACGATAAAGAAAATCAAGAAGGGAAGTACTCCTAACAGCCCTGTAGCCTCCCGAGGATAAGTACAGACATCTCTGTATGGATCCGCGAGACTCTACTAGACTTGCTCATGACTCGTGAGACCGATGGGAACCTAGTGCTCTGATACCATGTTGCCACGACCCAAAATCCACTAAGGGTCGTGGTGGCGTCGGACACCTCTGTCAGGCGAGCCTACTAAATTATCAATTAAATCCTCTTTTAATATATTTGAAAATCTAGGATTTTTCCTTCCGTTTTTCATAATTAAAAAGATCGATTACTTCAATTCAAATTAAATAATAACTATTAGTACACATCTTTCGAAAACCATCCCAAAACGCGGTATCACAAGTGCATGTGCAACTACTGAAAAGGATAATAAAATACAACATCTGTCCGAAATACAGTGGACAGGGACTAAATACAAAATGCTGAAAGGAGCTACACTAGCTGCGGGTCGCCTCGAATAATGCAGCTCACCTAGTCCCAGAATCTTCCGCGCTGCTACGCCTAGTAGGCTACTAGAGATGCATATACCTGTGCAACAAAAATGCACAGAAGTGTAGTATGAGTACGTAAACAACGTGTACTCAATGAGTATCCCGCCTAATCTCGAAGAAGTAGAGACGAGATGGCCAACTTCGATACTTACTAGAGGTCCAATAATAACATGGTGAAGATGTGAGGATAACATGGATTTATCTAGCATTTATATCTCATAAAGCAAGGAAACAAATAACACCTTCTCAACTAATCAAGGATTTTCAAGGATTACTTTTAATCATCTTATCAATTTATATCAAGCCATGAAAGGCAATATAAACATTTAAAAGTCTCAGGCAACAAACAATATATATATCATGCGCAGTCATGCTGAGGTGACGGTCAGATCCAACAGAAATAAACTGTGCACTTGCCGAGGGAAGACGGCGCGCCTATAGATGCATCTATTTAATCTACCGATGCGTTCGGCCCGTTCCAAAATATAAACATAGAGACATTCAATCAAGAAGCCAACATGGGGCAATTATTCAAAGCAAATCTACTTCTCCTTTAACCATTTAAGAAAGGTTTAGATCCTGTTAAAAAAATTCATTTACTATTTTGATGTGGTTTAAGCAATTCAACAATCCATAAGATTACAAATATTCAAAGTATAACATGCTTTTGGGTTCTAGACTACTCGGACAATAGCATAATAGTAGCTGCGCACAGACTTTCGTCACCTCGTGTGTACGTATCCCCACAAATAGGAGCACATAATCAATTATTTCATCTATGGGGAAAATTCCCTCTTACAAGGTTAGAAAGGAGACTCACCTGGTTCCGAAGATCTATAACTGGCATTCCACGCCCTTCCGAAGACTCGAATCAGTGCACAACGCTCCAAAACTAGCCAATAATTATGTAAATCCATTAATATGTGCTAAGGTACACATTATAATCCAATTTATAACAATTCCTAACCCCGATTGGAAAGTTGATAAAAATGTCCTTGGGCCCATGTGCCCGGAAATCCAAAATTTCTCAAAGATAAAGTTTACCCATGAACTCACGAACTCAAATATATGATTTTCTCTTAATTCCATACTCAAAATCGTGGTCAAAATTCAAGAATACTAATTTTCTAGGTCTTCCTCTAACCCTCAATTTTCTACCCATTTACATGCTAAAATCCATACATAATCAATGTATTTAACTCATAATCGGTGGGGATAACTTACCTTATTATTGATGACGAAAATCCTCTCTTGAAGCTCCCCAAAATCGCCCCAAGCCGTGGAAAAAATGAGAGAAATGAACTCAAATCACGATTTAAAACAACCTTGCTGCCTCTAGGTGTTCCGCTTCTGTGGTGCATTTTCCGCTTCTGCGGATACTGCTTCTGCGGTTGTTGGCCGCTTCTGCGACTTTGGGCAAGAGGGAGCTGGACCGCTTATGCGGTCTAGGGGCCGCTCAAGCGGAACTGCTTCTGCGGTCCCTGGGCCGCTTCTGCGATTTCCTTGGGCCTGGCCCCTTTCTGCTTCTGTGAGATTTCGACCACATCTGCGGTCCCTCTTTTGCGGTCCAAGAACCGCAGATGCAGTTATGACAGAAACAGCAACCTTCGGTCTTCCCAAATTCCATTTTCGATCTGTTAACCACCCGGATTCCACCCGAGGCCCCCGGGACCTCAACCAAAACTACCGACCAATCCCAAAACACATTACGGACTTGCTTGAGGCCTCAAATCATATCAAACAACACTAAAATCATGAATTACACCCCGATTCAAGCTTTATGAACTTTGAACTTTCCAACTTCTACTTTTAATGTTTAATCATATCAAATTATGTCCGATTGACCTCAAATTTTGCACACAAGTCATATTTGACATTACGGACCTACTCCAATTTTTGGAATCGGATTCCGACCCCGATATCAAAAAGTCCACTTCCGGTCAAACTTCTCAAAAACCTTCAATTTTCTATCTTTAGCAAAATGGCTTCAGAATGACCAACGGACCACCGAATTCACTTCCGATTGCGCTCCCAACTCCAGAATCACCATATGGAGCTACTCCCAGTCTCGGAATCCCAAACGGACATCGATAGCACTAAAATGAACTTCAAGCCAAACTTAAGAAATTTCTTCCAAAATGCTAACTTCCACCATAGGCGCCATAACGCTCCCGGGTTATCCAAAACCCAAATCGGGCATACGCCCAAGTTCAAAATCGTCATACGAACTTGCTGGAACCTTCAGATCCTGATTCTGAGGTCGTTCACTCAAAATTCCAATCCTAGCCATTTTCTCCAACTTAAGGCTTCTGAAATGAGAATTTTCATTTAAATTTAACTCCGATCTTCCTGAATTTCAATTTTGACCATGCGTACAAGTCACAATACCTAAAATGAAGCTGCTCATGGCCTCAGACTGCTGAACGAAGCGCTAGGGCTCAAAACGACTGGTCGGGTCATTACATAGGACACACTGATCTTACAACTCTTTTTACTGCTCGACCAAGAAGAAATTTCAACTTGGAATGTGAATTCTGTCATTTGAAAGGTCTAAGCTTGATTGCTATAAGCTAATGAAATGTGAATTTTGTGGTAAAACAGGACATCGCATGGAGAATTATTACAAAATTGTTGGGTATCCAAATGACTTCAAACATAAAAAGAAAGCCAATACAGTTATGGTTGATTCAACTGGACAGCAGGACATGCGAGGCCCACAGTCTGCTTATCAAACAAGAAACAATGTTGAGGCAGGACAACCTTTCACCAAAGAGCAAGACAATCAATTGTTGCAATTGTTGAACAAGAACTTTATTGGAGAAGCAAGTGTCAACATGGCAGGTAAATGTTTCTGTGGCAATATAGCACTTTGTGAAAACTTAGAGTTATGTAAATGGATAGTTGATACTGGTGCTACCAACCACATGACTGGTGATAAAAATTTGCTAAAAAATATAACTTCAGTAGGGAACTCAGGGCAAGTTCAACTACCTACAGGAGATTCAGCCACCATTTCTCATATGGGAGAGTGTCAGCTTATAGGAGGTGATGTATTAAAGGATGTATTGTGTGTGTCATCTTTCAAGTTCAATCTTATTTCAGTATCAAAAGTGACAGAAGATCTTAAGTGCAGTGTCACTTTTTTCCCTCAATATTGTGTATTTCAGGACATCTTATATGGGAAGGTGAAGGAGATTGGTAAAAGAGAGGAAGATCTATACATTTTCTCAGCTGCACTAGGAAAGAAAATGAATAAAGCCTCTGCAGTGACTAATAAGGGAAGCATGGATATATGGCACAAAAGAACAGGACATGTACCAGTTCAAGTTCTTAGAAGAATCTCTAGTTTATAAGAATATAGTAGTAACATGCACAGTAGTACATTGTTTAAGTGTGAAATCTGTCCATTGGCTAGGCAGACTAGAGTACAATTTCAACCTAGTACTAACAGAAGCAAGTGCAGTTTTTATTTGATCCATATGGATGTATGCGGACCTTATAAAGTTGCTACTCATAATGGAATGAAATACTTTCTTACACTAGTTGATGATTATACTAGGTGGACTTGGGTATTTCTCATGAGACTTAAATCTGATGTTATTTTCTTGCTCAAGAATTTTGTTGCTATGATTAGAACTCAATTTGGAAAGCAGGTCAAGGCCTTCAGGTCAGACAATAATAGTGAATTTTTCAATCATACCTGTAAAGACTTGTTCCAGTCACATGGAATTATTCATCAAAGCTCATGTCCATACACTCCTCAGCAGAATGGAGTTGTGGAAAGAAGACACAGGCACATACTTGAAACTGCTAGAGCAATCAGATTTCAAGGACACTTGCCTTTCAGGTATTAGGGACACAGTATTGATTCTGCTGTGTATATTATCAACAGGATTCCTTCATCTATACTGGGACATAAGTCACCCTATGAGCTGCTTTTTGGTAAGCCACATTCACTGATACATTTCAGAGTTATAGGATGTCTATGCTTTGCTACTAACTTGGTAGGCACTGATAAATTTGCACCAACAGCTGTGAGGTCAGTTCTATTGGGTTATGCTGCACATCAAAAGGGGTATAGCTTGTTGGACATAGAGAATAGAGTATTTTTCATCGTCAGATATATGGTGTTCTATGAGGACATGTTTCCTTTTCAGGGAGCTGAGAACACATCCAACTCTTTTTTTTAGACATGTGTCCAGTGCCTAGGGAGGATCTCAATGAAGAGCCAATGGTAATGGACTGTTCAGGCAAAGATGATAGCACAACTGCTATTCTGAGCCCTTTAGATGTAGTTCCTGTTCCTACAACTGAACAAGACATACCTATTGTAGCTGTTTATGATGATATTCAACCTAATTCTCATATTGTCCCAGGTAGTTCTTCTGAGATTCCCATTAATGTGGGATTAAGAAAGTCAACTAGGGTGTCCAAACCTTCTATATGGCTCAAAGATTATGTTAGACCAGACAAGACAAGTTCTGCTAGTTGTTGCAAGTATCCTATCTCAGAAGTCAATGGATATGACATGCTTTCCTCAAAATATCATAGTTATTTGGCTAGTTTCTCTGTTGAGGAGGAACCTGCCACATATTCTGAAGCTATCAAGGATAAAAGGTGGGTAGAGGCTATGCAGGCAGAGATTAAAGCCTTGGAAGACAACAAAACTTAGACATTGGTTTCTTTACCTCAAGGACAGAAGGCTATAGGATGCAGATGGGTTTATAAAATCAAATACAAGGCGACAAGAGAAGTAAAAAGATTCAAGGCTCGTTTAGTATCCAAAGGGTATAATCAAAGAGAAGGACTGGATTATCAAGAGACCTTTTCACCTGTGGTGAAAATGGTCACTGTTAGAAGTGTACTGGCTCTTGCAGCATCAAGGCATTAGTTCATCCATCAAATGGATGTTTATAATGCCTTCTTGCAAGGTGATCGCACTGAAGAAGCATATATGACCATTCCACAAGGCTTTCATGGTTCACACAACAAGTCAACAATTTGCAGGTTAATGAAGTCTCTCTATGGACTCAAACAGGCATCCAGATAATGGAATATCAAATTGACTTCAGCTCTAAAGGATGTTGGTTTTCAACAAAGCCATTTGGATTATTCTCTTTTCATCATGAAGACAACAGCTCACATAGTTATTATGTTGGTCTATGTTGATGACCTACTTATTACTGCAGATGATCCTGCATTACTTTAGCAAACTAAAGATGTACTACAGTGTTCTTTCAAAATCAAGGACCTAGGAGAACTCAAATACTTTCTAGGCCTAGAATTTGCTAGAAGGGGTGATGGGGTACTGATACATCAACGAAAATATGCATTAGAGCTTATTTCTAAATTAGGACGCTCAGGTGCAAAGCCTATGGGATGTCCTATGGAACCTAATATAAAGCTTACCACTTCTGAATTTGACAACTATGTAGGACAATCTGATGATGCATTATTGACTGATCCTGGACCCTTTCAGAGATTGTTGGGAAAATTACTCTACCTGACTATCACGAGGCCTGGCATTTCATTTGATGTCCAAAGTCTTTGCCAGTTCATGCATAGTCCCAAAGTTTCACATATGGAAGTAGCACTTAAGGTGGTGAGATATATCAAAACAAATCTAGGTCTAGGAGTGTTTCTGGGGGCGAGGTGTTGTGAATCATTGTCAGCATATTGTGATGCTGATTGGGCTGCATGTCCCAATACACGCAAGTCAGTCACTGGTTATTTTGTCAAGCTTGGTAATTCTCTCATTTCATGGAAATCAAAGAAGCAGACAACTATATCTAGGAGTTCAGCTGAGGCTGAATATCAAAGCATTGCCTCTACTGTTGCTGAGATTGTATGGATTTTAGGCCTGTTCAAAGAGCTGGAAATTGAGCATAAATCTCTTGTACCAGTTTTTTATGACAACAAATCAGCTCATGTAATTGTTGCCAATCCAGTTTTCCATGAGCGCACAAAGCATATTGACATTGATTGTCATTTTATCCGTGAAAAGATTCAACAAGGCCTCGTCACTACTCATTACTGTGCTACACAAGAATAGGCAACTGATCTCCTTACCAAAGGACTGAGTAAACCACAACATACATATTTGCGCTCCAAGCTAGGACTTCTGAATATTTTTTCCAGTCCTAGCTTGAGGGGGGGATGTTGGGAATATAACTACAGTTAATAGTAGCTAACTGCAGTTAGTTAAGTTAATGAGGTAGTGTAGGTGGGTCCCACTACTTAGTTAGAAGTGATTAAATACACTGTACAATTGTCTTCTTCCTTTTTTCTCTCTGCGATGTAATGAACAGAGTTCTTCTTCTTCTAAAATTTCTCTCTAAAATTCTTTCTTCGTGTTCTTTGATTCTAGTTGCATGTCACTGCTAAGTTCATCATGGTCATTAAAATTATTCCTTAATTTTTTACATGTTAGTAATTTACTCTACGATCTAACATATCAAATGGAAAATGAGTAACCAAACATAACTAATATACTCAATTCCAGTAAGTTTGTGATTGACAAATTTTCAATTGATTTATTGCACTTTTCTGTTTTTTCAGAAGGTGTTTTTTCTTGTTTCACAAATTTAAGATGGAAATTATAAGGATTTATGCGGTAAAGTTTATTATGTTAATTTGCAATAGAATGACGTATATTTTTTATTTAAGCAAAAATAATGGATGGCATGTATGTGTATTGTGTAAGAAAGATAAGCCAACTTTAGATAGCATTCCCAAGTCATCACCAAAATCCTTTTGGACACATGACATGTCCAAAATACAAGGTTGTTGTCGTCTTAGCTGACTTGACTAGGGTGCGAATCAAATCACACGTTCTAATTGGACAAAATCTGTATATCACCTTATCCTATAATCCATTTTCTCCACCACCCATCATCTCTTCTATGCAACAAAAATAGCTTCTTCCTTCTCAGTTTTTACAAATACTTCTTCATTTTTCACTTTTCTCAATCCAACTTTTCTATGGCCATGGCATCCCAAGCTTCCCTTTTCACCCCATCTATCTCAACCTCGAAAACAGCCGATCCCCGTGTCGTCGCCCCGTGGAAGCAATCCGCTTCTTTCTTCTCCGCCCCTAAATTGTCCAAGTCCACCGTGACATACCGACCTATAAAGGCTATGGCAGATGAGAAGGCCCAAGCGGCTACCAAAGAGGCCGAGCCAGCGGCACCAGTGGGCTTCACACCACCACAATTGGACCCAAGCACCCCATCTCCAATATTTGGTGGAAGCACTGGTGGGCTTCTACGCAAGGCCCAAGTTGAGGAGTTTTATGTGATCACTTGGGAATCACCTAAAGAACAGATCTTTGAAATGCCCACTGGTGGTGCTGCCATCATGAGAGAAGGCCCAAATTTGCTCAAATTGGCCCGTAAAGAACAGTGCTTGGCACTTGGTACTAGGCTTAGGTCCAAGTACAAGATTAACTATAGATTTTACAGAGTATTCCCTAATGGTGAAGTCCAATACTTGCACCCAAAAGATGGTGTGTACCCAGAAAAAGTGAACCCGGGCCGTCAAGGAGTTGGGCAGAATTTCAGATCCATTGGTAAAAATAAGAGCCCAATTGAGGTCAAGTTTACAGGCAAACAAGTGTATGATATTTAAGGTGGATAGTGATGGTTATGGTGGCTTTGTAATTGTCCTTAACATGTAATTTTGTGATTATTTAATGCTTGTATCAAAATTTATTGTCATTACACACATAGCATGGATATAATTGGCTTGTGTCACTTGATTTACTTCTAGCAAGAAGGTTCATCTTGATGATATACGTATCCTCCTCACTGGTTTGATAATATACCAAGCATATGGGAAATATAATAATAAAGGTGGAATTATGATATTGTTGTTCTTTCATTTGTTACGGGTATATAGAGTGAAAGGATATTGTAAATATCTCCAGCAATTTGAGTTTGAGACTTAGTTACCGTTGTCATAAAAATAAGGTTTAGAGTCAAAATTATTGTTCCCAACCAAAAATGACAGATGATGATACTAAAACCAAGTCGTAAGAGGGTCAAAATTTTTGAAAATCACCAACGAACTTCCATGATTCACAAGTGATAAGGTTGAACTGGTGACAAATAGAAAAAAAATGTCTATAGAACCAAACTTTAAAAATTTCAAACATGCTTCATTATTATAAAATGTATAACTTTGGTTACGCAACTTGCTAGACCTTAATTAAAACCACGAATTTTCGGATATTGCTAGTCTAATTTGTAGGAGTTTATGGACTTGCACATATATTTTGTATTAAGAATAATTGTATGTTGGTTGCTATCATTAAAAGGTTGACCAAAATTAAGAGGGTGTTTGGATTGGAGTTTAAGCTGTTCAAATTAGCTTTTAAGCTCTTTTTAGCTTTTTTCAGTGTTTGGAAAAGTCAGAAAAGTGCTTAAAATAAGTTAAAAACTGCTTAAAACAAGTTAAAAGCAATAAGTTGGACAATCACAACTTATTGCTTTTTGGCTTAAAAGCTATTTTTGCTGAAAAGCCACTTTTTTAAACCAATCCAAACAGGCTCTAAAAGTGATCCGCTAAAGTTTAAAGCTAAATGGGTATATAAGACACCTCTTAAAGTATGGGGTCTTATATCCAGATGTAACTTCTAATTTAATCATAAGCTAAAATAAAATTACATAAACATGTGCAACTATAAATGGATTATGGTTCCAAAATCAAATGTATGGTACTTTTCTATATCCCAGCGTTGGAAAAATGTGAGCCGTCGTCTTTGCTATTCCTACATCTTGGTTTGGAAGATCACTAACCGCAAAGACGATAAGTTATGGGTTCAGATATGCTTCCGCATCTGGTTTTACGTTCTTGATGATTTGACATGATATGTCTTGGGTAAGATATGATGATGTTTATTTCTAAAGTATTTTGGTTCCAACAATTGATATCAAAGCCTGTATCGTGTTGAATCATTGAAATTATTTTAAAGCATATTTAAAACTAAAAAGAAACCAGTTTTCGTGTCTGCGACATAGCAGATTTGGAGAAAAGGAGTTTTTCCTCGTTTAATGTTTATTAGAAAAATATTTTTTTTTTTTATGGATTCGTTCCTTAGGTTTACAATGATATTCTTTTGAATCATTAGAAAAACAAAGGATAAACTATGGACATAATTCCGCCATGTTGCTTACTGCTAGAATTAAATCTAAGTGCTTTAAAGGTTAAATCATTTTATCCTTTAAATAAATATATAAATAAATAAAGGATTTAGATCTGGGCGTCGCTCTTGCGGCAGTCAAATTTGGTTTGGGGTGGAGGCTTTGTCCTCCTTCTGTTGTTGCCAGAATTTTTTTAAGTTCTTTAGGTATTAAAACATATACTAAATTCATCAATTAAGAATAAATACCGGCAGCACCTACTTCAGGCCCACCATATTTTATTTGACTTGAAAATTTATAGGTATGTTTTAAGTTTAGGCGACATTAAGGTTTAGGAAAAGTTTTGGAAACTTTAAGTAATTTTGTTTTTTGTGAATTAAATTTCCTTTAAAACAACCAAAATATAATGGTTGCCAGTAAGTTGGGATTTGAAATTTGGACTTCAAAGTCCTTTCGTGCAGCCACCAAAAGCTTTATTTGCTAATCAGATATTTCTTTGGTCTATATATGGGTACAACACATAATTTGTTATGAAATAATAAAAGAAGAAGAAGAGTATTGCAAAAAAAAAAAAAAAAAAAAA
>MU743447.1:5496-31558 GCA_026770625.1 Nicotiana glauca
TGCTTTGGTGATTCATCTGAAATACAAGGGTTTGGTACATATCAACTCATGAACAATGCAACAAAGATAGAGGGGGTGGTGAACGGATCAGAGATAATTTCTATGACAAGGGTAACAAAGAAAGTGGTTAGTCAATAAACAAGCAAAGTCCTCGATTGCGAATCAGTTATCATGGCAAGTGAAAGAACAATGGACCCCAAGGTCAGAGCTAGTGGGTTCAGTCAAGAAAGAACATGCGCAATAAGTGGGTGGCAATTGTCGTGCTTTGAGATTCAAGTGAAAACAAGGGCTTGGTAAATGTCAGGTCGTGAGCGATGCAACAGATAAAGGGATGCGGGTTTGAACAAAGAAGGGGTATTTCCTGTGACAAGGACGGCAGAGAAAGTGGTTAGTCAATAAACCAACAAAGTCTTCAAGTGGAAATCAGTCATCATGGGAAGTGAAGGAGAAAGCTCCCTCAAAGTTCACGGCCACAAACCAACCACCACATTTTAAACTGACAAGATTTCTCTTTGATTGAAACAGGGGCAGAAGTTTCGTTTGCTTCGGAGGAACCGTCAGTAAGGAAATGCAAGACCCACACAGGTATGACTGGAAATTCTCAGGACCCTCCTGGAAAATGGGACTTAGTTTAAATTTTTAAAACAATCATAACTTTGCATAAATGTACCCCAAAGAATTATAAGTTTGTTCTAACGTTTGCATGTTTAAGATAGGTTTCAATTAAGAGTTTTCAGGACCCTCCTGGATAATGGGACGTAGTTTTAAGTTCTCTTTAGATAACAAGATATAGTGGAAATCGTAATAGAAGTTGTCAGGGACCTCCTGGATAATGGGAAGTAGTTTAAGACCTTTTAGATAAACAAATATAGTGGGAGTAATGCTTTTTAGAAGGGATAACTTAGGTTCGTAATTGTTGGGAGTTGTCAGGACCTCCCTGGATAATATGACTTAGCTTTCAAATTCTTATAATAGTTGGTAGAATAATTCAGTTTAACACTCACCCATGTGCCCAGCCACCAAACTGGGGCAGAAAAGTTTCTTTGTTTGTCTATTTTGTTGCAGTCAGGAGCCCACCTAGAGAACTAGTGAATACTTTTCAAGTTCAACAATCAGGAGCCCACCTGAAGAACAAGGGAATACATTTCAAATTTCAGCAGTCAGGTGCCCACCTGGAGAACAAGGGAAGTACAATTCAAATTTTAACTTTTAATTTTTAATATTTGATAACATGCCGTACCCATCCACCAAACTGGGGCAAAAAATTTTCTTTGTTTGTCTATTTTGTTGCAGTCAGGAGCCCACCTGGAGAACAAGGGAATACATTTCAAGTTTCAGCAGTCAGGCGCCCACCTGGAGAACAAGGGAAGTACAATTTAAATTTTAGCTTTCATTTTTTTTATATTTGATTACATGCTGCACCCAGTTACCAAACCGGGGCAGAAAAATTTCTTTGTTTGCCTATTTTGTTGCAAGCAGGAGCCCACCTGGAGAACAAGGGAATACTTTTCAAATTCAGCAAGCAGGAGCCCACCTGGAGAACAAGGGAATATTTCTCAGGCGTCAGCAACCAGGATCCCGCCTGAAGAATGGAGGAATGAATTTCAAATTGCAACAGTCAAGTATCATCAAGAGGAATGGCAAAACATCGCCAAGGCAACAACAATGGATTTTATCAAGAGAACACAAGATAACAAGGCAACAAGGAAGTACAAGAGCAAGTTTGAAGAATTTAGATAGGACCTTTGTAATTCGTAGTTCATAGCTTAGGCTAGCTTCTTTTATTTTTATGGTGTAATAAGGGAGGTCAGCAAGCAGTAGCAGCAGCAAGCGTAGTGAAATCATAGCTCCTGGTAGTCCCAGCTACCAGACACTCCCGAACTACATTGACCTGATTCCTGTTTAGCCCAGGATATGTATGCAACCTCCGAAGCAGGGTGCAGTCAACTCTTTCAAAAATGCTTCACACGGAATATTCGAACAGGCAAAAATCGCTCGTTTCCGCTCACTTATCTTTTCACGAAAACTCTTCGTGTTTCCGAGCAAAGAGGGGTAGCTGTGAGCACGTGATTTTTGCCCTATATATGAAATAATTCCCAAAAATTCAAACAAAACAATTTCTTTATTATTTTACAATTTTTGTGAATTTTTGTGTTATTTTCTGGCAATTGTTGTATTTTTATTTGTGCATTTTAATTCATATGAAAATACAAAAATACATTTGGCATTTGTTTGGGAGTTAATTTCACATTTGTAGTATTTGATTAGTAGTAAAATTGTTTACATATAAAGAAAATGACAAGAAATAATTCTTTGCTTTTTTATTTTTAATATGTGGAATTTATTTTAATTTTAGTTTAAAATTAGAAATTAGTTGATTTTGGAAATTAAATAATATTATATTAGAGTCAATTGGGTTTTTGATTTTATTGGTTGTCATTTTAACAAAAACCAAAAATAACATAAATACAAAAAATAAAGAAAAAAAAGAGATAAAATAAAAGGGAAAAGGTTGCCTTGTTAAAAGACCCACGAGTTGGGCCATTGCCTATTCAATTCTGATGGCCCAAGACATTAGTGCCCATATCCATACACACACGCCCAGGCCCAGCACTCCTCACCCGGCCCAGTCCACCCTCAAAACAAAACAACACCGTTTTGCTACCCGTCCATCTGAGCCGTTAAATCTTTCTAATCCAACAGCCCAGAATTCTTCCCCCATCTTTCATAAAAATGTCTAAATCCCCTCTTAACCCTAAACGACCAAGTCTTCTTCATCGTACCCCTTTCTCTATTTCTAGCCGCCACCAGTTTCGCCGCCGGCGAAGACACCACCGTCGTCGTTGACCCCCAAAATCACACCCCTATACCGCTTTGACATCCTCTTCACGAATCCCACCACAGACCTTCGAATGGTCGAATTTGTTGTCGCCGTTTCCGCCGCCCACGGAGGCGACACTGCCAAAACGGCCCCAAATTTACACCACCATACCCCTCATTCTCCTCTTCCCAAATCCACCCTTAATATGCTTCGAATCAGTACCAAACGTCTCAAATACCGGATCAAAAATCTGGTCAAACTGCTGAAAAGCTTTAAGTCTTCAAAAGGGTTCAAAATTCACACTTCGAGCCCTCCCAGACCTCCTCGTGATGAATTTAAAGATTGGAATCCCTCAAATCCATGCAGAATCCCACATGCCTTAAATCTAAGGTCAGGAGGACCCTAAGTCGAGTAGTTGCTCAGGCCGTGTCCGAGCTTGAAGATGTGAGGTCGAGTTTATTGGTGAGTTCTTCGTTCTGTTCATTTCCTTCGCCTCCTTCATGCGTAAGTTTGAGTTAATATTTCAGATTGATTTTAGAATCATTCATTAAGGATTAGTCTGTGTTCATCTGGGGCTGTTTGGGTCAATATAGATTTTAGGTTTTAATTGTTGCCTGTTCTGTCGTGTAGTTTGATTAGTATGGTTTAATAAAATGATTAGTATTTCTGCCTCTGCTTAGTCCTTCTTTTATCAAATGTCTCTTGTTGTGATTCTGTTCTGATGCAATTCGTAGGTTAGAGTCATTTATAGATTTGGGAATCTAATAGTTTGAATACTAGATTATTTTTCTTGTTTGATCTGTTTTAGTCAATCTTGTTTGAATTTGTTTAAACTTTAATCTGATCTTAGTACATCTTTTGGTTGTTATCAACCATTATCAATTGGTTGTAGATAATTTAGTTTACTTAGTTAGGACAATCAGTAATGCTCAGTTCAATTAAGCTGTTAATCAGATGAAATTGGCTATAACAGATAGGTTTAACTAGGGTAAAAGGAGGGTGAATCCATTTGGATTAGTTTAGTAAATCTTAGAATAAAGTAGGGGTAATTGGGGCAATTCAGGGATAAGGGAATCTTTTAAAACTGATTGGAATTCACTAGAACCTTCTAGAAAAAGACTTTTACTCTAAATTCAGAAAATAGGTGCACTTACTTGAGAAGCAAGTCAATAAGTAGAGGACTATTGTGAAAATGAATAAGGGACTGATTTGATAACAGAAAATTGAGGGCTGCCCTCATCTTTGCCTATAAAAGGGAATCACCAATGCCTTAATGAAGTTTTGGGAGCCCAAGTTTTCCCCAAATACCTCCAAGCTGAAACAGATCTGAGCAATAAAAAATTTCAGATCAAAATCCTCTTCGATTTTAGCTTTCTTCATATAGAAAAAACAAAAACATTAGAAACTTTCAAAAATCTAAAAACAAAGAAAAATGCAATAAAAAAGGGCATTGTTACTGTGTTATATAGGTTTTCTGTTTTAGTTTTGCTTAATTCTCTTCTATTCTGAATTTTGAGGTTTCACTAAAGTTGTTGGATTGGTTTCGAGTAGCTGTGGGTTTAATTGAACTAGTTTTAGCTGAGTTTGGTTTCAATGAAGTGGTCTATGTGCATGTTCAAGTAGATTTGGTGTTAATCAAGTTAGTTTGGTTGGATGTCCTTGTTTCCTGTTTGATTTCTGGGCTGTTACTGGGTTGGATCCATTTCTGGGTTGTGTGCTACTGAAATTTTAGTGCTGCTGACTACTTTGTTGTTGCTGAGTTCTCGTTACTTGCTGCTGACCTTTCTTCTTCTTATATTTTCAACATCCAGGTACACCTTTGAACTTTGTATTGATACAACATTGAAGTTGAGTTGCTGCAATAAAATCTATCGTCCTTTTGCCTCCTGAAGTTTATTTGTTTAAATTGTCTTAATAGAATGGTTAATAGAGGTTGTGTATTTGTTTAGGTCTATTTTGCTTTATATTTACTTTGTATAGCTGGGTTGAAAATTGTACTGTAATATTTGGACCGCATAACTAAGATTGAAAATCTGGTTGTATATTGGATATTGGATGTCGCTTATGGTGATTCGCATATTAGCACCTAGTGACTGATTTCCATAATGAGAATGAGCTTATTGGATTGTTTAAACTGATCTGGACTGTGATTATTTTCTGCTAGTTCTGAGTATTTAGCTTTCCTACCAATTGATAATTCAGTAGCATTGCAAACAATTGAAAGGAAGAGAAGAGTGTAAATGTGAATAGCACTGTCAGATCATACTAGTTGTAGGTGTCAATTATGATGATAGCGTTTCTGATTATTTGATTTTACTGTTAGTTAATCATGGACTTCTAAAAAATGGTAATGGTCTATTAGGTTAGAAGCAGGGACGTGTAATTCAATTAACGGTAATGGTTGCCCAAATTTGTGTAGTTGATAACAAAGGCAGCATTAACATTCACGCCCTTTTATTCATGCAACTGAAGCTGCGGATATTCGAATTGGGGGCCCTACCCTCAGCTGGTGTTGGATTGGGCTCACATTTGGGCCCGACGGAAGATTATTGGCACGTTACATAGGGCTATTAATACTAATTAGGCCCTTTTCTTTATTTTTAGGGACAAAAACAAATTAAAAAAAAATCATAGTCGCTTTAAGATTGACCTTTTAAAAAATAAATTGAGACGAGCCTCACCAAATAAAATATAAATTGCGGGGCCCTCAATAAATGCTATAAAAATACTTAGAATTCGGGTGAACCGTTTAGCAAATTTCACGATTTTTCCCAAAAATAATAAACGCGTAGTTGCTTCAGGCGCGTATTTTAATAATATTACCTTCTTAAATACGGGTGCACATTTATGTGATCCAAATCTAAATCTCAACGAAGTCGAAATGTGCCAAAAGCCACGGGTGCACTGGTGCGACGTGGTTCGAGATTACATTTTCACGACGTTGCAATTCTTCTTAAAAAATAAAATATACAATAAAAGCAGATTATTAATAAAAGGCACATAGGCTAGAACATGTTTTGAAATCAGATAAAATCAAATACAACAGTTGAGCGACCGTGCTAGAACCACGGAATCCGGGAATGCCTAACACCTTCTCCCGGGTTAACATAATTCCTTACTCGGATTTCTGGTTCGCGGACTGTTAACAAAGTCATAATTTCCTCGGTTCGGGAGTCAACCGGTGACTTGGGACACCATTAATCTCCTAAGTGGCGACTCTGAATTGTAATAATAAATCCCGTTCCGATTGTCTTTTAATTGGAAAAACTCCTTTACGCCCTCACGGGTGTAGCGTAAAAAGGAGGTGTGACACATGTAAGATGTTATTTATAGCTTGACAAAGTTCAAATAAAAAATTGTCAAAGTTATTCCAAAACACGTGTGTATTCCTATTTCTTTTATCGTACATTAACACCACTATGAGGTTGAGACGTCTTCTTCATTAAGTGTTGAAATATAAAAGGGCCCTCTTTTATAAAATTCATGATTGATTCAACTATTCATGAAGTAAAAAAAAAGCATTTTGCAAAATAAAATGCAAGTTATTCAGTAAGTCCTTAAAATATAAAGGCAAGAATAAATAAGACAGAAGTTCAAAAATAGCCACAAAAACTTCTTAAAATTAAAAAAAAACTTAAAGACTAAGTATGAACTTAGTCATAAAGTTGCTTATACAAAATGCCCCGAGAAAGGTCTGGGGACTTAATGTTTCCAAACCCTCAAAAAGGACCAAGGGTAACAACCATTTTTCACCAAAGAAGGGGGAAAAAAGAGTCACATATCATTGACTTGTCACTGAGGAGTTGAAGAATGAACCAAAGTAGGATTATCAATAGGAGTGATTCAACTTGGCTCGTAGGATCATCAGCAGGAGCAGGTTCAACTTGATTCGAAGGAATTGAAGTACTCACCATACCTATATCATCTCCAATGTTTTCAGAAGTTTCAGCCACAGGAGAAGAAAAATCTTGACTCTGCTGAGTTTTTACAATAATCTCTTTGATTTTGGCTAACTCAGATTCCAAGTTAAAATTCTCCTAGCTAACTTCAACAAGGGTATCATGGCGAGAATTTAAAAACGGCCAACTCACTTCAATTGCGGTTTTATCTTCAAGAATCTCATAATCTCTTTCCCAGTCAGCAATTTCATTTTTAGCTTCTCATTCTCAGCCAAGGCAGACTCATAAGAAGTTTGAAGAGAAGCATGTGAACTTTCTAAAAAATGAACTTTTTTCAGAACTCCTGGAGGTCTTCTTGAGTTTGAGTCATGGCCTGCAAGAGTTCACCAGCATATGCTTCTTTTTCACCTAAGAGAGCCTTCAACTCTCTGATCTCTTCACTTGCCTTAGAGAGTTGCTCGGAAAAAGAGGTTTCAAGACGATTCTTTTCCTTACATGCTTGACTTGAGGAAGGCTTTTCAACCGCCAACTCTGAAGTCAAAGCCCTTACCTGTTGCTTTAAGGTACATTTACTTTCTTCCAAAGTTTCCACGTCGATTTGAAGACTTTCATACTGTTCCTTCCAATTATTCACCTCCACTTGGTAGTCATGCACTAATTTCTCTAAGAGAGTAACCCTCTTCATCATCTCCGTGCCAATTAGATTGACCTAAAAAAAAATAGGAGGGAAAAATGAGAACCCTGAAAATAGGAAAGGGGTAAAGTAAAATTTGAAAAAGGGATATCTTTAAAGAAGCATGCACTATATCGTTCATCAAGGTCAAAGAACTGTGGCTATCAAGTTTAGCTCTCTCAATTGGACCAATCAAAGAGCTTGACCTGATTTCCTCAAAAGGTTACCCTTAGCAGGAACTTCAATGGTAACGTGCCTCATAGCTACACCTCTACTTGAGGAACCAACTTTAGTGTAAGGAACATATGAAGGAGGAATGGTCGAGGGAGAAACGGTAGAAGCAGTCAAAACAGCCTGAGGAGGAACAATAACAACCATGATCGGCAAATGAGGTATCACAGGAACGGGAGTAGACAAAGAAGCAAGGGGTGCTTCATCAGAAATCAGACCTAAACTCTCACTACCAAACCCGCTGTTGAAAAGCTGCTCAATAGAATCATGAGCAGTAGCGGGAACATCATCATCATGGATCATCACCGGGAATTTAACTGACTCGGTAAGAGGAATAGAATGAGGGGGAGATGCTTCATCATCAGAAATGATTCGTCTACGAGCTCGTGGCCTTTTTACCAAGGAAACCCATCTTCCTCTTCTTCAGAGTCTTGGTCAACAACAACTTTTTTTTCGATGAAGAGCCCCAAATTATCTCTTGGGCCCTTTCCAAAAAAAATACGAGAAGTTACAACCGCCTTAGCACTAATCCCTCGTATGGCAAATCCTGATAAAAAGAAGGATTAAAATAAGTTGTAAAAAAATCAATAAAAAAGAAAGAGTTAAAAAAAACTCTTACCATGAGTTTTCACTTTCCAACCAAATCGTTGGAAAAGAGTCTTCCAAGATCTACCCTCCATTGGGGTTGTATTGAATAATTTTCCTACCCAACCATAGAAATTGGAATTTTCATCGGCAATTCCCATGGTTGCTGGAAAAGAGAAGGAAAATTAGGATAATGATCATCAAAATTGGGGAAAAAAGGTACGAGAAAATTATTAAAAAGAAAACTCACGTGCAAAATTCCACTTCTCAGGGAAGAGAACATTTTCATCACCCATTAAACCAATAGTGGGGGCAACAATAAACCTAGCGTACCAGCCACGGTCTCTATCATCTTCTGGACTAACCAAAACTTTTTTGCTCCTTGCTACTAAAGTAAAAACCCCTTGGTAAAAAAGTCTGGGAGAGTAAAGATGAATTAAATGGGCAAAAGTGAAAGGCACACCGGCCATGTTAGTCAAATGCCTCAAACATGCAACAACCCTCCACAATATGGGACCAATTTGACCTAACCAGACGTTGAAAAAATGACAGAATTCGAGGATAACAAGGTCAATATCAGGTTTGAAACCTAATGTGAAAGGGTATGTATAAACAAAAGAAAATCCAGTTAAATAGGAGGTGATTCTTTGATTCGCATTGGGTAATAATAAACAAAAGAAAACCCAATTAAATAGGAGGTGATACTTTGATTCGCATTGGGAATTATAATAGGGAAGTCATGACTCCAATGGCAGTCTTTACGAACTAAAGAAATCAAACCTTCAGTGATCTCAGTTGGGTAGATATCAGCAAGATCCAAGGAGGACACTTGGTTTCTAGGGGACCCTCTATCATTAAAAAAAGATAGTTATGCAGGAACTATTTCCTCTACTGAAAGTTCTCGAAGACGTTCAGAGGGTTCCTTACCTCTATAAGAAGACCTTTAAGAAAGAGAACCTCTAGTTCTAGAAAAGGGGCTGGAACTAGATGAAGGAAGAGAAGAACCATGTATGGATGAAGATCCTAAATTATAGTCTACCTCCTCTTCTGCTCCTAGTAGGGGCAAGGGGAAAGTTATCAACTATGGGGGCTCTCCTAGGGTTAGTGTTTGATGAAGACATGACAATACGAGGAAGATGAAGAACAAGAATTGAATATTCTAAAAACTTTGAACTTTATGTGAGAAAGACAAAGATGAAAACTATATTTATACTAAGAAAAACAAACGTCAAAGGAAAATGTGCAATGATGGAAAGGTCATAATGAGAATTGTCGCTTCGTAATTGGTGAAGCTATAAAGATCCTTAAAAAGCGCTGCACAGTCGCAGAACCAATAAAAAGATGCCACGTGTAGTAAGCATTAAAAGGAAGTGAGAATTGAAGCATCGATTCTATAATAGCATTAATGGCGGCAAATATTTTCGCTTTAATAAAATCCACTTCTAAAATATTCAATTGATGAATAAATGGAAAGTAGGGGGACTATCTATATTGGAAAAAATTGAGTTTAAAAATGACATGACGGCTGGTCAAAGAATGATTATTAACAAAGATGCACGAGTTGCAACAGAAGCGAGCAGAGGCATAAGTAGAGGCACGAGCAGATATTCAAAAGACTCGACGCTCGTACCTATTTAAATCCCAAAAATCAAGGAGAATGAATCTGACAACATAAGAGAGTACAAATACAGTATTTAATAAGCATTAAATACTGAAAACGTTAGAGAATCTGTATTAAATTACAATGATTATGTAACGTAGCATTTAATGCCTTTAATTATCTATAATGACCTTATTATGACAAAGGCAAAACGTATATCTTAGAGATAGCTATAAAAAGAAGAAGATTGGCCATTTGTAAGGACACGAAAGATCATCTGAATATGCTAGTTTACTTTGTTTTCTTCTGTTTATTTTATTGTTAGCAAAATCAATTTCATTTATTTATTTTTGATTATCAGTAACCCGAGTTCTTCTAAATTAAAGCTTTGACCGAAGTTCTACTTTTGGGTTAAATAATATATATATTTTGTCTATTGGTAAGCAAGTGTAATTATTTTTAGCCAATCAGCCAAATGTGTAACTCAGACCTCTCTTTTTGCACCTCAACTCTTAATTGATAATAAAAATAATTATCCGAAATTATGATTAAAATTTAGGAGTATAAGGTTCTAACAAAATACATATGATTGCTGAATAGCTTATCAATCATAATCATTTAGTAACGACCAATAAGAAAATTTAATTGTACTTCTTTTCGATCAAAGATCCCTAATATCTTATGTTAAATCCACTCTATCTCATTATTTTTATATAGTGGGATTTCGGTTCATGTCAAATATCTAATTTGCTATTTATGATTCAAATAGTTTAGTTCTATGCTCTAGAAAAAGATTTTTCTCGTATTACATTTATTTCCCTTTTTTATAAATTACAATTTACTTTTTTTCTTAATGAACCTTAGATTCTTTTTCCATCATAATCTATCTCTCTATCTATCTATATTACAATATTAAAGCACGAACTCCCTAAACAAAATACCGTTTTTTTTTACCCTTTAAAAATAGGTTTTACAATGGACAAAATTGTAAATTAATTCAATGTCCTAATATTAAGGACTTTGAAACTAACTAAAATTTTAGTATTAAATATTTCCTTATTAAACTAGGTAAAAAGTCACAATATTTAATACTTTAAAATTAATGAAATTTTTTATATAAATTATTTTATTGTTTAATTATTAATATTTTAAATCTTATTGCTACTTATTTTGTTAACGAGGAAAAAAGTGGTAGAAGTTCTAGAATTGCACCGAGAATAAGCATTTGTGTCGCACAAACAATTTTAGTTAATCAGTGTAGACAAAAAAAAATGCAGTCTGGTGCACTAAGCTCACGCTATAGGCAGGATCAGGCCATAAGGGTCTATTGTACGTAGATTTATCCTGCATTTATGTCATTGACTATTTCCACGGCTTGAACTCGTGACCTCCTGGTCATATGGCAGCAACTTTATCAGTTACGCCAATGTAAATTAGAAAAGGTTAAAAAAGAAAAAAGACTTTTGCAAAAAGTTATTTCATCTCTTTAATTTCATATTATTACGTCCGATATTTCATATTACATATTTGGTCATCGATTCCTTTTTAAAAATAACATTCAACATGGAATTTTTTTCTAGATATATTTAATTTCTAAAAAAAAGATGAAAAGTTCTTTGATTTTCCTTTTTGTGGTGCATAAAAACAGTGTACGTGTATTCCAATTTTTGAATTACATGTAAGAATGCTTTCCACCTCAACTCCATATCCTTTTTGTTTTTTAGTTTCTCGCTCGGTGATCGGTACCTACATTGGAGTCCGATTATATCCGGATTCACATCGCGTAAGGCCCCATTCGGGGGGAAGCGTTTCCTACTAAGAATATTTCCATACACAGAACTCAAACCCGAGACCTTTGGTTAAGGCAAAAGCAATCTCATCCACTGCACCACATCCTATTTAACAGCTATCTAAAAACGAAATAAAGATTGTAATATTATTCTAATGTTTTTATTGGAAACAAGTTGTATAGCATTCATATAGATTAAACAAACTGAACAATTCGAATTTTGCTTGCGAGGAATAAAAAAGCTTCTTATGTCAGTTACCTGACCATTTTATATCATACATGGCCATGTTTGTATTTTTTAGAATAAACTTTAAAATTATAATTTTTCAAAATTATTATTCTGGAAAAACTCTTAAATCTTCGAGGATTATATATTCTTATTAAAACTAAAAGAGAAACATAGTTGCTTGTGAAATTGAAGTAATGAAATTTTGTGTCACGACCCAAAATCTATTAAGGGTCGTGATGGCGTCAGACACTGCTGTCAGGTAAGCCAACCAAATTACTTGATTAAGTTCTCATTCTAACAATTTTGAAAACTAAGGTTTTCCTTCAATTTTACTAGTAAAAGGCAATCTTTACAATGTAAATAAAAGAATGTTTGGAAGTAAATAAAAGATACCCAATAATCATCTCAGAACCCGGTATCATAAGTGCATGAGCATTTACTAAGAACGAAATAAAATACAACAATCGTCCGGAATACAATATTGGACCAAAAATAAATACAAAAAACTGAAGGAGACTCTATTGGCTGCGGGTCGCCTCGAGAAATGCAGCTCACCTAAGTCTCCGTATCAATCATGCTGCTTCGCCCAGTAGGCCACTAGAGATGCATGTACCTATGCAACAAAAATGCACAGAAGTGTAGTATGAGTACGAAACGACGTGTACCCAATGAGTATCTCGTCTAATCTCGAAGAAGCAAAGATGAGATGTCGACTTCGACACTTACTAGTGGTCCAATAATGTTATATCCATAATAGATTAAATCGTGGATTTTTATAAACATGATTATGATTCAATGGGTTGGAGCAAATAAACAATTCTTTCTTTTATAGGAAATTTTCAAATTACTTCTCATCATTTATACATATATTCTTAAGCCGGGAAGAGGCAACAACAACTTCAATAAGTCACAAGGGAAGCAATACAACTATGCACAAATCATGCCGAGGTCGTACGACCTGATCCAAAAGAAAATAAACTGTGCACTGCCGAGGGTCGAACGATGCGAACTATAGACGCATCTATTTAATCTACCGAGGAGTTCGGCCCGTTTCAGAATTAAACACACATAGACAGTCAATCGAGAAGTCATCAGGAAATAATTATCCGAAGAAAACCAATCCTCTTTTTAATAATTTAAGGAAATGAAGTTTAAATCTTTCAAAAATCTGTTTAAAAATTCAATGTGATTTCAGCGTTTCAAGCGGTCAATACGATTACAAATATTCCAAGTACAACACGCTTTTGGGTCCTAGACTACCTGGACTTAATATAATAGCAGTTGCGTACGGACTAACGTCACCTCGTGCGTACGTAACCCCCACAAATAGGAGCACACAATCAATTATTTCACCTATGGGGACAATTTCCTCTTACAAGGTTAGAAAGAAGACCCACCTCGCTCTAAAGATCCATAGCCGGCATTCCATGCCATTCCGAAGACTAGAATCGATGCGCAAATCTCCAAAACTAGCTAATAATCTTGCAAATCCATTCATATATGCTCAATTACTCACTACAATCCAGTTTATAGCAATTCCTATCCCCGATCGAAAAGTCGACAAAAATACTCTCGGGCCCACTTGCTCGGATTCCAAAATTTTTCGAAGTATAAGTTTACCCATAGCCTCACGAACTGAAATATGTAATTTTCTCTAAATTCCATACCGAAAATCGTGGTCAAATTCCAAGAATATAAATTTCTAGGTCTTTCTACCAAAACCCCAAATTTCTACCAATTTACATGCTAAAATCCATACATAATCGATGTATTTAACTCAAGATGGATGGGATTAGCTTACCTTATCGTTGATGATGAAAAATCCCACTTGAAGTTTTCCCAAAAATCCCCCAAACCAAGAAAATATGAGAGAAAATGGCCAAATCCCGATTTTTAAAACACATCTCTGCCTCCAACACTTTCTACACCTGCGGTCCCTTTACCGCTTCTGCGGTTCTGCAGGTGCGAGCCAATCCACCGCTTCTGCGGTTTTTCCCCAGGCTCCCCTTTTCCTCTTCTGCGCTTCTATTCCCACAGATGCGGTCCTGCTTCTGCGGCCAAACGACCACATCTGCGGTCCCAACTCTCTTTTGCAAAATCCACATCTGCGGCTATTGGGCCGCTTCTGCGGCTCCGCACCTGCGGCCCTATTCTCGCAGGTGCGGTTACACCAGGAAACAACAACTTCAGCCTTCCAAAAATTCCATTTTCGATCCGTTTAACCCGAAATCCACTGAGGCACCTTGGACCTCAACCATTCATACCAACCAGTCCCAAAACATGTTACGGGGTTGCTCGAGGCTTCAAATTATATCAACAATCCTAAAACCACGAATTGACCTCCAATCCCTTTATGAACTTTAGAATTTCAAACTTCTACTTTCAATGTTTAAATCTGTCAAATCACGTCCGATTGACCTCAAATTTCGCACACAAGTCATATTCGACGTTATGAACCGACACCAACTTCCGGAATTGGAATCCGACCCCGATATCAAAAAGTCCACTTCCGATCAAACTTCTGAAAAACATTCAATTTTCTATCTTTAGCCATATGACTCCAAAATGACCCACGGCCCTCTGAATTCACTTCTGATTGCGCTCCCAATACTAGAATCACCATACGGAGCTATTCCCAGACTCGAAACCCCAAATAGACATCGATAACAATGAAATGCACTTCAACCCATACTTATGAAATTCTTTCAAAATGTTAACTTCCACAATAGGCGCCAAAATGCTCCCGGGTCATCCAAAACCCGATCCGGGCATACGCCCAAGTTCAAAATCATCATATGAACATGCTGGAACCTTCAGATCCCGATTCCGAAATCGTTTACTCTGGAATCCAATATTAGCCAATCCTTTCAACTTAGAGCTTTCTAAATGAGAATTTTCTTTCGAAATCAACTCCGAACATCCCGAAATTCACTTTCAACCATGCGTGTAAGTCATAATACCTGAAGTGAAGCTGATCATGGCCTCAAACTGCTGAACGGCATGCTAGAGCTCAAAATGACCGATCAGGTAGTTACATTCTCTCCCACAAACATACGTTCGTCCTCGAACGTGCTAAGAACTGCGCTGGAGTTGTCTGTAATCATTGTTTAACACCTCGAGCACCTACCCATGCTACAACTCAGCAGGGCACCCTAGCTCGATTAATCTGAAAATATCCTTTTCACTTAAGCATATAAACCTTGGAGCCCAATTCCAATATCAGGAATTCTCTGCTAGGACTGTTTCCAACATACGATCATTATATTAATCTCTACACGCAACACCAAACATGACTGCATACCTTAGCTGAATTCACACTTTGCACCACTTTACTTATAGGACCACAATAACATTCTTTGATGAAACTAATCAAAACTCCACGAACCTGATGCTCCCATTGCACCTCACGACCTACATAGGTCTTGCTCTAACTCTTACAATACCACCATGATAGAAGGGATGTGTACAAATTTACAATCAACTACCGAATCAACAATCATTGGGTCTATATTCCTGACAAGAACCATCACCCTATTCTGAAGCAAATAATGGTCTTAGCTCCTTCATATACTTCATATAATCAGATTGTACTGATCCTAAATCCAATGGTCCTGTGTTACCCATTACAAACTACTCCGACAATAATCCACCCCGAACACGATCAAAATAATCTCATATGACGCCACAATGTGCCAATAGGCTGCCAATTTGAACGCGATACAAAAGGAAAACGAACTCTGAAAGGAACTACCTAACTCACGCACTAATACAGATTTTCCTTAGAAAATAGGATGCAAGGCATACAAAAATAGCATATAGAAAACTATAATCAATATCACACTGTTGCGGCGTGCAACTCGATCCAAATAACATAACACTCACTTAAGGAGATGCACATCGAGCTAGATTGCTCATTAAAATAAAATACCGAATATCGGTCACAAGCATGCTAAGTACATAATACCATCCCTAAGGGAACATATATCGCTATAAGCTACAAAACTCAAGCACAAATAAGGTGCGATATACGATCTGAATCTCAAGAGACAGTTTGCTCATATAACATCATCTCTACACGGAACCTCAATAGATAAGCAATTCACCAAGCCATCTCTCAACTTACACGGCGTAATGTATCATTACATGAAAATAACTGACGATGAAATAACACCCTGACTGCTCCTCCATAAGGAGCGCATTACTGAAATGAACACATCTGGCCTAATATAGAGCCCATATTCACATTTAAATCCCTCCACAGATCTCAAGCTGCTCCCGATCACACTAAACTAGGCTAGTAACCTTTTAAAGGTCCATAAATAACTCCCCTTTTTCTCATAACACATAAGGACAACCATTATAACCGGAGTAATCATCCACAATCCACAACTTAATAAATCAAGTGCCCTCCAGGCATCAATTCCCAAATCGATAATATCCTGACAATATGCATACTTGGTTTAACTCTTCAACCAATCAAGTGACTACATGCCACTCTTATACAACCTTTCCGTGGAGCACACTCCCACAACCTTTTGTAACAGATAGCAGGTCTGAACATCTAAACCACCGGCTGCACTACCGCTAAAAAGCGATCAAGAATCCTTAGCCAGGATGCAAAGCTTTTTTTCACAAGACACCGATCTCATGTGACGCTGAAGGCAATACCAATTTACTTTAAACATTGAAACTACTTTCCTGCTCATCCGAGCTCATGACATCCTTGCCAAAACCGAACTGCAATCTTGATCCTCACTTCGAATTCCATACTACTCTCTCCACCCAACATGCCTAAATACGATAGAACACGATCTTTCCTCATAACTCCGGAACCACTAACAGATCAACACTTTATCCTATAAAAACTTTTCACTTAACTCACTTTAGGAGAACCATAGTAACACACAGGTGAATTCTCATAACCGTGGAAATATGCAAATCTCTAAGTAGTGGTCTAAGCCACTGTAGCCCTTCCGGGATCCGCCTACACGTGATAGGCCATAACAGTAAAATACTTCTGAATAACTTCAATTACGGCGGCCGGCAGGCATCACAAGTACTGCCACCAATCACTTGCATAACTTGGTCACGTTGGAAGAACTGATCACTACTGCCTGAGCAGGTGCTGCTGGAGTCTCTACAGCTGGAGCCTGATCATGAGTCAGGGCAACTGGTGGGTTAACAGGTGCTGCCCCTGCGGCTCTGCCTCGACCACGACCTCGACCACGACCTCGACCACGACCGCCTCCAAGGCCTCTAGTGGCCTCAGTAGGTGGTAGTTGTGGTCGTCCGCCACGTCCGGTAGCACGTGTTCTCGCTATCTGCGAGAGAATAAAATAACAGAATTTAGTTCTCGGATCAACAAAGTTGCATGATAAGAATTCCAAGAATATGAAATTTTCCTAAAGGTTCTGCAGCCTCCCGAGGATAAGTACAGACGTCTCCGTACCGATCTTCGAGACTCTACTAAACCGGCTCATGACTCGCGAGACCAAGTAACCTAGGCTCTAATACCAACTTGTCACGACCCCAACCCGGTCGTGATGGCGCCCAATACACTACTAGGCAAGCTCGACCTTGTTACCACAATTTCCGATAATTAAACAGATCTCAGATAATTAGCACAGTATATCAAAGACTAGAATTACTGATAAAGTGCGAAAATTAATAGAATGCATAATACAGCCCCACTAGGACCCAGTGTCACGACCATGAGCCTCTAAATATAGAGCTATAATCCTAATACAAGTCTGTCTACAAGCTGGAAATACAGAATGTAAAGATAGAGATAGAAGGGAGAATCTTCGGGTGCGAATACCATGCAACTACCTCAAATACTCCCGGAGAATGTCTCTGAAGTGCTGGTCAAAACTTACTCAGCCTATGAATGCCCTAGATCTGCACACAAGGTGCAGGGAGTAAAGTGAGTACTTCGACTCAGTGAGTAATAAAAATAAATACAGTCCAAAGATAAGAAAACACAGTAAATACACAAAGTAAGTTATAATCCAAATATAGAGCAATGTATGGAGTTGAACAGCTGAGCAACAATTAAAAATACAAATGCATGAATGTAATGCAATGCATATGATGGTACATTCCGGTACCCACTACGTCGCGCAGCCCGAGCCACCCATAATCATTTAACGTTGACGACGCTCACTGGGGGTGTGTACAGACTCCGGAGCGGCTCCTACAGCCCAAGCGCAATATCAAGCCATCTCGTGCCATCAATCAAATCATGGTCAGTCATTGTTACCTGACCCATTTACATCATATAGTGCCATTGTTATCATTGTTTCAAGTTCCTGCTGTGGCGCGCAGCCCGAGCCACCCATAATCAGTCCAGAAAACATCATAAGCCCTATGGGCATTTATAAAACAATAGTTCTCAGCCCAAAATAAAATTTAAAATATCATTTGAGTTCTCAAAACTTAGAAATATGGTTGAGTTTGCAAAACAGTATTTAAAACCTTGGACTGAAAACAAATGATATGCAAGTCATGCTAAAGCAGTAATATCAATACCCGAAGGATTCTACAAGTCGGCACAAGGTCCCAAACATGGCATCCAACCCAGTAAATATCAATAAAGTATGTGTATCAATCACCAGTATAGTATAAATATCATGTGGGATTCACCAAGTCACGATCCCCATTAGTAACCGACCCCGCACTCATCATGGAGTGCGTGTCACGCCTCAATATAGCGTTACGATGTGAAAGTTCGGGGTTTCAAACCCTCAGAACAGCATTTACATATATTTCTCACCTCTAGCCGGCCAAATACTACTCCGCGATGCCCTTTCCTTTCGTATCGACCTCCTCACACGTCGAATCTGGCTAAAACCACAATGAATACATCACAATAGGCTAAGGGAATATTACCCAATCGAAAAGACTCGAAAAATATAAAAAATCACGAAATTTGCAAAACCCGAGCACCGGGCCCACGTCTTGAAATCCAAAAATTTTTATATCAAAATGTTCCTTATCTCGCCACGAGTCTATACATACTAAATTCACAAGAATCGGAGTCCATTTGACCCCTCAAATCCCAAATTTAGAATTTCAATCCCAAGCCCTAATTTCTTATAATTTGGCTATGTTTTCATGGAATTCTAGGATGATTCTTCAATAAAAATCATGTATTTACCTCATAAAAGTTACCTCAAATCGATCTTAGTTGAAACTCCCTTCAATCCCCGTCCAAAAGCTCTCAAAATAACTAAAAATGGTGGAGAAATGGGGTATTTTCGCGAATGAAATGTAAACATTTGGTCCAGAATTTTTTTCGGAATTACTGTTCACCCCATGTACTGTTCACCCGTGTGTACTGTTCACGGGGTACTGTTATGGGAACTGTTCAAGATACTGTTACGAGGTACTATTCACGACACTGTTCACGGATACTGTTACAGGCATTGTTCATGGGCACTGTTCATAACTACTGTTCACAGTGATGTAAAAAATGCAGCAGCTTTATTTTTTTCGTGCCTAAATCGATCCGTTAACCTTCTGAAATACACCTGAGGCGCCCGGGACCTCAACTAAAAGCACCAACATGTCTTAAAATATTATCCAAACTTGCTCCAATTGTCAAAACACCTCAACTAATGCCAAAATCATCAAATTACATCGAATTCAAGCCTAAGTTCTTTTAAAAACTTCTAAAATATGCATTCAATAAAAATCCCAACCAAACCATGTCCGAATGCCCTAAAATTTTGCACAAAAGTCCAAAATTACCTAACGAAGCTACTGAAACTCTCGAAACTCCATTCCGACTCCCGGATCAAAATTTCACCTATAAACCGGAAATCGCCAAAATACTAACTTCGCCAAAATAGGCTAACTTCTTCACCAGACCTCTAAAATTACGTCTGATTACGCTCCTAATCCTTAAATCATCCTTCGAAACTAACCGAATAATCGGAATTCAAATCCGAGCCCTCTAACTCAGAAGTCAATATCCGGTTGACTTTTTCAAATTAATTCTTCCTTAGAGAGACTAATTGTCTCATTTCCTACCAAACTCGATCCGAATCATCTCAAATGCACCAAGTACATATTTTGAAACATGAAGAAGCATATAACGGGAAAAACTGGATGGAAATATATGAGATGACGAATCGGGTCGTCACAGGTATAGCTGAGGTCGCTATACTAGATGGAGTCATTACAAGTACGAACTCGATTTATCATAAAGGAATAACTTGATTCGGTTCTAAGTATAGAGGAAAGTCATCCTAATATGCTCCAATCATGAGTGAGCTTCGTAATCTTAAGCTTGCTTATGTGAATACATCTGTTGGGAGATTATATGGAGATAACTATGTCTATCATTATGTGTTGGTCATTAAAAATAGTTGACAGTGACTTTTGTTAATCAATTCGATGAGTTTGATATAATTCTAAATAATTAACTTCAGTTGTAAATTATATGCCCTACCGGTATGAGGGATAATTGTATGTTGTGATTTTGTTTAATGGAATTTTTTTTTAAAAGAAGGAAGAAAGGAAATGGAAAATTTTAGTTGGCACAAATGTGCAAAATACTTGTGATTCAGCGTTGAGGACGAGATCCTCACATTTTTATAAGATATGAAATGTTTAAATCGGGCTACAAGTTGCGGTGGATGTTATATAAAGACGAGGTCCTTGTGGTGAAAATTTTATGTGTTTAAAATTTTGCCTTGTGAAATTAAAAATTTGTACTATAGTACTTATAGGGACTCATGCCTATGAGGCTTATTTGAAAATTCTTGTATGAAAAATCTCTGTGCATAATTTGCCAAATTGCATTGTAATTATTGAGGTTTAGCCTACAAGGTGAGTGACAAGTGGCGTTAAATGTGACTCGTTAATTCAGGTAATGAATTATGAGGTCTTCATGCCTCGTTGTTAGAAAATGGAGGTTTGAAATGAGATTTTTGTTGGCATGAGATTAATTAGCAATTTGTAATCGATTATGAACTATTATTAAGACCAGAGATATGGTTATGGTCATACATATGATAATATCACGGTTGTAATACGGAGATTTGTGTTATTGATATATACATTGTGGTGATTTGTTGAGTTGTGGATTTGTTGTTAGGAGTTATTTTGGTGTTACTCTAGCAGGTGGACATGCCCAAATACAGGGGAGGCTCTGCCAAAATTTTTGAAAAATTTGGGAGTTAGAAAAAAAAATTGGGACATTGAGATGTGCGAAGAAAAAAAAAAGTTACATTATGTGTGTGAGAGTGGGCTCTACTTTTTATTTAAGGATGGATGACCCTAAGGGGGGGAGGAAGTAACAACCTTTAAGTGCTATTAAAAAGTTGATGTGTGCATAGGCACGAGTTGTTGTAGCCAGGTGAGACTAATATCCTGTGATGATGAGAAAATCCGATCTTTTTGGAAATGTGTGGAGTGTAAGAAATTTGGTCTTAAAGTTTACGAATATGGGTAAGAGAAATAGTCTCAATTAAAATGGTGTTGTCGGACTTATTTCAAATACGGTAATATGGGATCAACCACGAGTATATATGTAAAAGTGGAAACATCAAATTTGAAACCTCAGAATAACCTTAGTACGTTCGAGGACGAACGTTTATTTAAGAGGTGGAGAATGTAACGACCCGACCGGTCGTTTTAAATAAGTACAAACTCGTCTCCCATATACTGCTAAATTCATGCTTCACGGTTCTTATGAAGCTTACTGGGGGAATTGGTTCGGGTTCGAAAAGGTTTTTGAAAAGAATTGAGACACATAGTTTCCAAGAAGAGAGCTTAAGTTGAATTAAATTGACTGAAAAGTGAAATATGAGTAAACGAATCCAAAATGGAATTTTAATGTTGTCAATAGCTTCGTATGGTAATTTTTGAACTTAGACGTGCGTCCGAATATGGACTTGGAAGTCAATAGGACAATTCAGCGTATTTTGGCGAAGTAAGAAAGTTGACGTGTTCTAAGGATATTATTTTATATGTAGAAGAGGCCTATTACTATGATGGATACCTACTGGATATGATAATAAGTGTACAATGCATATTATAACTGATATGGGGTGTACCGAATGTCCTAAGTCTAAGTCAAGTTGGAAAATTTCATAATAGACTAAAGTTGCAAATGAGTACGCACAAGACCTCACTTTGAACGAGAATATCTAAATACGTACAAGGTTTTATATGATGAACAACCTATCATATGAAAGGTCTTTAAGTCTAGTTTCTAACGCTTCAAACCCTTTGTCATTTGGACACTCCTACAATAAGTTATGACCAAATTACCAAAGCAGCACAGATATTTGCATTACCGTGGCGCCCCACGAGGCGCACGGCGCGCCGCGCCTGTAGGAATTCCAGAATGGTCCAAAATTTCATTTCCATACACATTTTGCACAGCCGCCCCGTGCCCCGCGGCGCCCCACGCGGCGCGGCAGTACAAAAATAGATTTTTAAGACCCGAACCCCATTTCATTTAACTCATTTGGGGTTTGTTATTTTGGGATTTTCTGGTGCTTTTAGAGAGAGGGAAGACAAGTTCTAGAGAGAGGAAGAAACTCAAGCTCATTGTTCATCAAAAATCTTGTCCAAACCTTAAAATCCCTCAAGTTCTTCATCAAAGAGGCAAGAATTTCTTTTTCCCCAATTCTTCAATTTCGAAATCTAACTAGAAATGGGTAATTAGTAAGATGATTCATGGATGTTTGAGTATTAGTTATACATTCTTGTGACAATAAGGTTATGGGAAGATTGTTGAGTTCAAATAGGTAAATATTGGGTTAAAAATGGTAGAAATCTCCAAAACTTTAATTGAGGATTTGAAAGGCAATCCGATGTCGGAATTTGATAATTTTTGTACGGTCGAACTCATATCAGAACGAGTATTCGGATTTCATAAGTTTTTTTGGGATTCATGACGTGGGTCCCACTGTTTAATTTTTAAAATATATTTCGTATTTTATCCAGAATATTAGTAATTTCATACGGAATTAATTCGTACGATTTATATTGAGTGTATTGAATTATTATGACTAGATTTGAAGCTTCGGATGAATTCGCGAGGCAAAGTCTTGATGGAATTTTGAGTCGGTTGCAAATCGAGGTAAGTGTTTGGTCTAACCTTAGCTTGAGGGATTAGGAGTTGAGTCTTATTTGTTATGTGCTAATTATGAGTACGACGTACAGGCATGGTGACGAGTATCTATACGTTGGTGTCAAGCATGCCCCATGAGTCTTATACTTTGATTAATGTGACTCCATTTGTCTATGCTCTATATGATAATTTCTATTGAGAAATATGACTTGTGGAAATATTATTGTTAATTGAACATGGTAGAGCATTGGCTCAAGTTGAGAATTGAATTGTTGAACATTTTAGACCATTGACTCAAGTTGAACATTGAATTGTTGAACATTATAGAGCATTGACTCAAGTTGAGAATTGAATCGATGAACATTATAAAGCATTGACTCAAGTTGAACATTGAATTGTTGAACATTATAAAGCATTGGCTCAAATTGAACATTGAATTGTTGAACATTATAGAGCATTTGCGCAAGTTGAGAATTAAATCGTTGAACATTAGAGAGCATTGGCTTAAATTGAGAATTGAACTGTTGAACATTGTAGAGCATTGGCTCGAGTTGTGAAGTAAATGTGAAAGAAGAAAGGAGAGAGTTGATTGTTGTACTATTGTTCCCTTGCCAGGGTGTTATTGTTTTGATGTTGTTTCCCTTGCCAGGATTTGATTGTTGTACGATTGTTTCCCTTGCCGGAATTTGATTATTGTACTATTGTTCCCTTGCCGGGATTTTATCGTGATTTCATTTATTTCCTTGCCCTTATTTCTTGTGATTGTTGTTTGGGTGAGGAAGAGTGTTAAAGTACCAAGGGTGATGCCGTGTATGATTTTGTGAGAAAGATTGTAAAGCGCGAAAGGGTGATGCTGTGCCGCACGATGTACAATTCTGTGCCAATTATATTGATTTCATGGTGAGGATGAGAGTTAAAGCACGAAGGGTGATGCCGTGCAGTTTATATTGATTATTCTCCCTCGCCGGGATGTGAAAATTATTGTTGTTGCTCCCTTATCAGGATTTAGCTGTTAATTGTGTAATTCCCTTGCCGGGACATTTCTTATTATTTGTTATCCCCTCGCCCCGTTTGGTTGTAATTACTGTTTGGGTGAGGAACAGTGATAAATGCACGAAGGGTCATTTCGTGCCATATTGTGATTATATTTGCACGAAGGGTCATTCCGTGCCATGTTTGATTATATTTGCACGAAGGGTCATTCCGTGCTATGTTTTGATTATATTTGCACGAAGGGTCATTCTGTGCCATGTTTTGATTAATTATGCACGAAGGGACATTCCGTGCTCTATTTTGATTATAATTGCATGAAGGATCATTCCGTGCCATGATATGAGAGTTATGTGAGGGAAAGCACGAAGGGTGATGTCGTGCACATGTCCTTGATTTCTCTAATTCTAATTGAGTTATGTTGTCCTTTACGTTCACTTTCCGTTTGAGGTTGTACTTTATTTAGAAAGCAATTTCTTCTATGTTTTGATTTATTGATTTCTCTTATTAAAGGTAATAATTCATTCGACATTGTACTTTAATTGAAAAGGGTATTATTTTTATCAAATAATTTAAAAAAAAAATAAAATAACTTCATCCTTTCTTGTTGATTTCCTAGTTGGGTTGGGAGTTGCACTCTACTTTATGTTAAGTGAATGAGCCTCCCTGAACATTTTTAATTGTATTGGGTCGTGGAACCTATGAACTGAGTAATATGAGGATATTGTTGTGCAACATGAGACAGAAATATGCGGGCACGAGGTGCCGTGAAAATATGAAAGTGGGCTGAGACCTATATTATTTATGATTATGAAATGAGGCGTTACAAGGTGAGCTTTACTTGAAAGACTTATATTCGAAAGATGCTTACTTGGAAGATACTTATTTTAAGGAAATATATTCGAAATATACATTTTTAAGAGCGTATTATCTTAGAGATTATTACTTGAAGGATTTATAGGCGAAATATTTATATTTTAACGACTCGATTTATTGATTGCACTTGTATTTACTATTTGTTGAGAAGCATTTATGGTGTTCTTGTTGCCTGCTATTTATATCACGGGTTGATCATTGTTGCCATCATTGTTATTGGCTTCCTATTATTTGTATGCTATCTTGTACATGTTTATTTGGTAGTCTGGTCCTAGCCTCGTCACTACTTCGCCGAGGTTAGGCTAGGCACTTACCAGCACATGGGGTCGGTTGTGCTGATACTACACTTCTGTATATTTTTGTGTACAGATCCAGGTATATGATCGATAGTAGTTGTTCGTTGCGGTGGAGACTCGAGGTAAACCTGCTGCAGCCTTCACGGTCCTTGAAGTCACCTTCAATTGTACTTATTTCCATATGTTCCTTTGTTCGGAACAATGATGTATTTATTTTGTATAACTACTCTTAGAAAAGCTTATGACTTGTACTATCGGGTTTTGGGAAGATGTTCGTTGTATAAGAATTTTATTTCAGAAGAATTTTAGATGTTATTATTCATGGTTGTTATTCCGCAATTATTAGGCTTTCCTAGTCCTTAAGACTAGGTGCCATCACGAAACCCAACAGAGGGAAAGTTGGGTCGTGACAATTACTTACTGAGTTGGCATACTCACGTTACTCCATGCACCTTGTGTGTAGATCCAGGTGCCAGAGCATCCGGGTGAGAGTTGTTTTCTTCCTTTCAGAGCATTTCCAAAGTTAGCAAGGTAGTTGTCTGACGTCCGCAACCCTATCTTTTTCCTTCTTATCCTTTTAGTATTTTATTTATCAGACTCATCTTGTATTTAGTAGAAAGTATCAAAATGTATTTTAATAGCTCATGACTAGTGACACCAGGATCAGGCAGTGTTTGACATTTTGCACATTTGCTTCCGTTTATTTTGAAATATTCAAACAAAAGATTTATGATAATATCCGATTATTAAATGAATTAAGAAAAATACCCTTTTTTTGTTATAAATGACGAATCGGCTGCCCTAGTACTGCGACAGGCACCATCACGACCGGGGTGATTTGGGGCCGTGATAGAGAACAATGTATATGTAACGACCCAACCGGTCGTTTTGAGCTCCGGCACGTCTTTCAGCAGTTTGAGGCCATGAGCAGCTTCATCTCAGGTATATTGACTTTTGTGTATGGTCAGAATTAAAATTCAGGAAGTT
>MU743453.1:10864-70892 GCA_026770625.1 Nicotiana glauca
GGACAATGAAAGAAGAGATCCCAAAAGGGAGAAGAGCCTGGTCCTCAAGACAGGCAGCAATGGTTCAAATGATGAGGATAGTGATATGGCTTATTTGACAAGAATATTCCAGAAGATGATTCGCAGGAATGGAGGTATTCCAAAAGGGGGAAGTTCTAGCAAGCCAAAACATTATGACCTTTGTCTTAAATATGGAAAGTCGGGACACTTCATCAAGGATTTCCCTCTCCTAAAGCAAGATCAGTACAAAAAAACTTTGACAAAGTAGCCAAGAGGAACCTGGTTCCTGATAAATGTTTCAAGAGGAAAAATGTGGCTCATAATATTGTAAAGCAAGATCTTGCTACATGGGGAGACTCTTCCAGCGAATCTGAAGAAAAAAATAATCATGGTGACAGTTCAATGATGGCAGTGGAAAGTGAAGCAACTGAGTGTGATTCAATCTTTGCCTTAATGTCTCATTCTAGTGATGATTAATATGACGACAATGATGAGGTAAATTTTCTGGATGTTCAGAGAAATCTAAAATCTTAATCTCCTAAAAAACTTATATTATTGGAAAATGTATTAATTGATGCTTATCATAGTCTTATAAATAATAAATATGCTTTAATGGTAGAGTTAGGAGAAGCAAAAACAGACCAGACATGACCTAGTAGTCGATGTAGTTGATTTAAAGGAAATAATTAAGAACATGAAGAAAGATAAGGATGCCTTAGATGAAAAAATTGCACATGTAGAACATGAAAGAGATTATCTAATGGTTGTTGTGGTAGACCTGAAAGATACCATTAAGTGTGTGAGAAAAGAAAAAGAAGTCTTAGCTGAGAGAGTTGCTAACATTGAGCATGAGAGAGATGACCGATTACTGGTGGTAGTGGACTTGAAGAAAACAATTGGGGAACTTAAAATAGAGAGTAGGCCTGAAAATTCTCAAAAGGGAAAGGAAGTTTCATGTGAGACACACATTAAGATTGAAAGTGAGTTAAGTACAGTGAAGTCTAGTCTGTGTGTTGAGCTTGAGAAAAAAAACAACTTCAGGAAGAACTAGGTAGAGTGAAGAGTGATTAATCAATCAAGTGGACCTGGTCCTCTGATGCTATTACTGCCATGTACACCAACAATGGGGGAACCAGACAGGGAATTGGGTTCCAAAGGGGAAAGATTCCCTATAACCCTCATAGCAATTACGTTACTGTACCTGACAATTAGCTTTGCACTCGCTGTGGTAACACCGAGAACTTTAAAGAAAGCTGTAAGGCTAGGTTTCAGCCACAAGAGAAAAATGCAGACTGGATCACAGCAATGCAAGAAGAGTTGCACCAATTTTGAAAGAAACAAGGTATGGCACCTGGTTCCTCGATCTGCAAATCAAACTATCATAAGGACCAGGTGGGTATTCAGGAACAAACTTGATGAGTTTGGAAATACAACAAGGAACAAGGCAAGACTTGTAGCCCAAGGCTACAAATCAGGAAGAAGGGATTGATTATGATGAAACATTTGCTCTTGTTTCTCGAATGGAAGCCATTATAATTCTTATTTCCTTTACATCTTATATGGAGTTCACACTATTCCAAATGGAAGTCGAAAGTGCATTTCTAAATGGCTACCTGAAAGAAGAAGTCTATGTCAAGCAGCCTCCTGGATTTGAGTGTCACGAGCATCCTGAGCATGTGTTCAAACTGGACAAGGCATTGTATGGGCTAAAGCAGGCACTCGAGGATTGGTATGAAAGGTTGTCAAAATTCCTTCTAGAAAATGGCTTTACAAGAGGGAAAATTGACAATGCTCTTTTTCTGAAGAAACGAGGGAGGAACCTGCTCATTGTTCAGGTATATATTGATGATATCATATTTTGAGCCACGGATAACTCTCTTTGTGAAGAATTTCCAAAAATCATGGGGAGTGAATTCGAGATGAGTATGATGGGAGAATTAAATTTCTTCCTAGGACTTCAAGTGAAGCAATCTTAGAAGGGAACATTTATAAGTCGGCAATAAGTACATCAAGGAGCTGCTGAAAAGGTTTGACATGGAAGCATCAAAAGTCATCGACACCCATATTGCCACAGCTACCCCTCTATACATGGATGAACCTAGTTCCCCTGTAAATCAGACCATGTATAGAGGGATCATAGGGTCACTCTTGTATTAACTACAAGTAGACCAGACATTGTTTTAGCGTGGGTCTTTGTGCAGGGTTTCAATCCAATACAAAAGAATCTCATTTGAGTGATGCCAATAGAATATTGAGATATCTCAAAGTAATGCAGGACCTGGTTCTCTACTATCCCTCAGGAGACAACTTTGATCGTATTGGGTATGCTGACGCTGATTATGCAAGATATCTGATGGACAGGAAAAGCATGTCTAGAATAGCACACTTCCTGGGTTCTTGCCTAATCTCATGGTGTACAAGGAAGCAGAACTCAGTGGCACTCTCAACTGCAGAAGTAGAATATGTAGCAACTGCCTCTTGTTGTGCTCAACTACTGTGGATCAAGCAGCAGTTGAAAGACTTTGGAGTATTCTCAGATTGTGTGCCTCTCTTATGTGGTAATACAAGCGCACTCAACATGGAAAAAAATCTAGTTCAACATAAGAGGACCAAGTACATTGATGTACGTCATCATTTTTGCAGAGACAATGTTGAAAAAGGGCTTACATGCATTCTGCAGCACTGAAGATCAAATTGCAAATATATTTACCGAAGCCCTAAGCAAAGACACTTTGAGAAAAATCGACTAGCACTAGATTTGATAAAACCAATTGAGAACTTGGTCCCCAAAAAGGAAAAATGCCAAGAGGAACCCAATTCCTGATAAAACCCAAGAGGAACCAGGTTCCAGGTAAAACCCAAGAGGAACCCGATTCCTGATAAATGCTTCAAGAGGAAAAATGTTGCTGATAATGTATTAAAGAAAGCTCTTTCTACATGGGGAGACTCTTCCAGCGAATCTGAAGAAGAAAATAATCATGGTGATAGTTCAATGATGACAGTGGAAAGTGAAGCAACTGAGTATGATTCAATATTTGCCTTGATGGCTCAGTGTGATTATGATAAAGATGACGACGATGATGAGGTAAATCTGTGGGATGTTCGGAGAAATCTAAAATTTTATTCTCCTAAAAAAACTCATATCATTGGCAAATATGTTAATTGATGCTTATCATAGTCTTATAAATGATAATTATGCTTTAGCTGTGGAGTTAGGAGAAGCAGAATAGACAATGTAGTTGATTTAAAGGAAACTATTGAGAACCTGAAGAAAGATAAGGATGCCTTAGATGAAAAAATTGCAAATGTAGAACATGAAAGAGATGATCTAATGGTTGTTGTGGTAGACCCAAAAGATACCATTGAGTGTGTAAGAAAAGAAAAATAAGTCTTAGCTGAAAGAGTTGCTAACATTAAGGATGATAGATGACTTAGTGTTGGTAGTGGACTTGAAAAAAAAACAATTGGGGAACTTAAGATAGAGAGTAGGCCTGAAAATTCTCAAAAGGGAAAGGAAGTTGCAAGTGAGGTACACATTAAGCTTGAAAATGAGTTAAATTCAATGAAGTCTAGTATGTGTGTTGAGCTTGATAAAAACAAACAAAATCAGGTAGAACTAGGTAGAGTGAAGAGTGATCTTGAAAAATACTCAAGTGGACCTGGTCCGCTGTTGCTATTACTGCCATGTACACCAATAATGGGAGAAACAGGCGGGGAATTGGGTTCCAAAGGGAAAATATTCCCCCAAAAACCTCATAGCAAGTATATTATTGTACATGACAATTGGCTTTGCACTCACTGTGGTAACCCCGGGCACTTTAAAGAAATCTGTAAGGCCAGGTTTCAGTCACAGGAGAAAAACAAAGTTAATGCTAAAAAACTAACTACTTGTAGAGAACCTATTCCCTCATATAAAAAATGCATGATGCGTGCTTGGACCAGAACCCAAACTCATTTGGGTTCCTAAGTCTAACCCCTGATTTTCTTGTGCAAGGAAAAGTGAAAGGAAGCAGCCTATAATGGTACATGGATAATGGCTGTTCAAAGCATATGACTAGAAGTAAAAATGATTTCTTTTCACTTAAGGCCCTGCAAGGAAGGAATGTATCCTTTAGAAATGGCAAGAAAGGAACATTCTAGGAGTTAGAAGGATTGGGAAGTATCCCTCACAGTCAATCAAAAATGTATACTATATGAACGGGTTGAAATACAACTTGCTAAGTGTTTCTCAGATTTGTGACAAGGGAAACTAGGTGGATTTTGTGTCAAAAATCTGCACTGTCACAAATCTAGTGACTGGTGAGGTGGTGCTAGTAGCAAAAAGATACAAAAATATCTATGTTTTTTATTTTGAGTCTTTGCAAAATAGTGACCTCAGCTGTCTAAATGTCGCTGATGATGATGTTGAACTATGGCATAGGAGGTTGGGTCATGCAAGCTTCATATTACTGAACAAATTGGTTAGGAAGGACCTGGTTTGTGATCTGCCCAAGTCAAGTTTCAAGGATCACAAAGTGTGCGATGCATGTGTAAAAGGCAAGCAAGTCAGGTCCTCATTCAAGCCCAAAAAGGAAGTCAGTACCTCAAGGCCACTTGATCTTCTTTACATGGATCTATGTGGACCTATGAGAGTGCTAAGAAAAGGAGCGAAGAAATATATCTTTGTGATAGTTGATGACTATTCCAGATTCACCGGGACCTTATTTCTCAGAACTAAGGATGAAACTTTTGAAGTGTTTGTTGCTTTTGTCAAAAAGATCCAAGTGTAGATGGGTAATAAGGTAGCTTGCATCAGGTCTGATCATCGAACAGAATTTGATAATGCCAAGTTTGATGAGTTCTATTCAGAAAATGGTATCACTCACAATTTTTCAGCTCCAAGAACACATCAACAAAATGGTATTGTTGAGAGAAATAATAGAACTCTTGAAGGCATGGCAAGGACAATGTTGATTGACAGTTGGATTGCAAAGAATTTCTAGGCAGAAGCTGTCAGCACTGCTTGCTATTTTATGAACAGGTGCATGATCAGGTCCCTTCTGAACAAAAATCCATATGAACTGTTGAATGGAAGGAAGCCCAAGCTGACACATCTAAGGACTTTTGGGTGTAAATGTTTTGTTCTCAACAATGGAAAAGAAGTGTTTGGAAAATTTGATGCAAAAGTGATTAAGGAATCTTTCTGGGATACACATCTCAAAGCAAAGCTTCCAAAGTATACAACAAAAGGACTCGATGTGTTGAGCAAAGTATACATGTGATCTTTGATGAATCTCCCCTCTCACGTGAAAAGGAAAAACATGTTGATCAAGATGGATAACCCTTATCTATTCGAGGAGAAGTCATTGACATTGAAAATGGAAAAGCAGACATGATAATTAATGTAAAAGAATCCAGTAAAAATGATGCAAGTATACCTCCATCTACTAGAGAGTAACATGGTCCCATGATCACACCAACTGAAGCTAACAATGGAGTTGTTGATGCAGTCCAAGGTACTCCACTTGCTGAAGTAAGATGTGCATAAGAACCTCAGTTAGACATACCTGGGTCCTCTACCAATGAGATTTAGGTACCAAATTGGAAGAACAAAACCTCATATCCTCTTGACAACATAATCACCCCTCTTGACTCAAGAGTTCAAACTAGATCAAAAGCAAGAAAATCACTTTCCTTTTCATCCTGTCTTTCTCAAATAGACCCAAAAATATCAAAGAAACATTGAAAGATGCAGACTGGATCACAGCAATACAAGAAGAGTTGCACCAATTTGAAAGAAACATGGTATGGCACCTGGTTCCTTGACCTGCAGATCGAACTATCATAGGGACCAGGTGGGTATTCATGAACAAACTCGATGATTTTGGAAAGACAACAAGAAACAAGGCAAGACTTGTAGTTCAAGGCTACAATCAGGCAGAAGGGATTGATTATGATGAAACATTTCCTCCTTCTGCTCGAATGGAAGACATTAGAATTCTTATTTTCTTTTGCATATCATATGGAGTTCATATATTTCCAAATATACGTCAAAAGTGCATTTCTAAATGGCTACCTGAAAGAAGAAGTCTATGTCAAGCAGCCTCCTGGATTTGAGTGTCACGAGCTTCCTGAGCACGTGTTCAAACTAGATAACGCATTGTATGGGCTAAAGCAGGCTCCCTGGGATTGGTATGAAAGGGTGTCAAAATTCCTTCTAGAATATGGCTTTACAAGAGATAAAATTGACAATGCCCTTTTTTTGAAGAAACAAGGGAGGAACATGCTCATTGTTCAGGTATATTTTAATGATACCATTTTTTGAGCCACAGATAACTCTCTTTTTGTGAAGAATTTGAAAAACTCATGGGGAGTGAATTCGAGATGAGTGTGATAGGAGAATTAAATTTATTCCTAGGACTTCAAGTGAAGCAATCTCCGAAGGGAACATTGATAAGTCAGTAGAAGTGCATCAAGGAGATGCTGAAAAGGCTTGAGATGGAAGAATCAAAAGTCATTGACGCCCCTATTGCCACTACTACCCGTCTAGACATGGATGAACCTAGTTCCCCTGTAAATCAGACCATGTATAGAGTAATCATAGGGTCACTCATGTATCTCACTGCAAGCAAACTAGACATTGTTTTTAGCGTGGGTCTTTGTGCAAGGTTTCAATCTAATATAAAGGAATCTCATTTGAAGTATGCCAAGAGAATATTGAGATATCTCAAAGTAACGCATGACCTTCTATACTATCCCTCGGGTGAAAGCTTTGATCTTATTGGGTGTTGACGCTGATTATGTAGGATATCTGGTGGACAAGAAAAACACGTCTGGAATAGCACATTTCCTGGGTTCTTGCCTAATCTCATGGGGTACAAGGAAGCAAAACTCAGTGGTACTCTCAACTGTAGGAGCAGGATATGTAGGAGTTGCCTTTTGTTGTGCTCAACTACTGTGGATCAAGCAATAGTTGGAAGACTTTGGAGTATTCTCAGATTGTGTGTCTCTCTTATATGATAATATAAGTGCACTCAATATGGCAAAAAAAAACAATTCAACAAAAGAGGACCAAGTACATTGATGTACGTTATTATTTTCTCAAATACAATGTTGAAAAAAGGTTTATATGCATGAAATTTTGTAGCACTGAAGATCAAATTGCAGATATATTTACCAAAGACCTGAGCAAAGAACACTTTGAGAAAAATCCCCTGGCACTTGGTTTGATAAAACCCAATTGAGAACCTGGTCCCCCAAATGATTGGCTATGAAAGAAATGTTTAGGTAAAATTAGCTAAAAATGTGTTTTCTGGCAAACTCTAACTCACTTATATACCGTTATAGGTAGACACGCATGATGATTACAAAGGAAATAAGCAGTTGAGCCAGTGTACGCTGGCAAAAGGTCAAAGCTTACAGATGCAAGATTTGTCAGGGAACCTGGTTCTCCTGACACAGGTTAGTAGTTTCTCTGTTATCTCATGCACAATTTTGAACGGTTAAAACAAGTGCCATGTCATCAATATGTGAGTTTCTTTTTTTTGCATCTTTTGAACCCAAATGTATCACCCATTAGAAATCGAACCAACTCCTATAACTACCACCATTTTCTTAACCGGTGCCTCATCCATCATAAATATATCTATCACTGTCACAACTCCTCCCAAATTTCAAAACCCCTTCTTTTGTTTCTCTTTAAACTGCCAAATCCCTTCTCTTCTTCTCACCATGGCTGAAAATCAAGCAACCTCGAGTGTTCCAAGCAACACCCCCATTGAGTCATCACTGTTGAAACACCGATATTAGACTCCCCACCCTACACTACTGCTAGCCAAAATGCTAGGATAGAGTCATCCCTAGATTCCATCTCTTTTCCTACCCACTCAACTTCTGATTCTCATAGGAGGCGCAAAATCTTGACTCCCAAAAGATTTGTAGCCCCGAGATCTTCTCCTATTTTGCAGGGAAAAGGGGATGAAGAGAGTACTGCTGACAAAGAAGAAAATAAGGAAATTTCAAGTTCTCATATGGAAGAAGGGTCAAAGGTAGATCAAACTGATGGTTCCGAGAATGTTGACTCAACAAAGACTGTTGCTAATCCCGTGTCCACAAGTAACACTCCTTCCTCTCTTGAGTTTTCCATGGGTGTACAAGAGAAAGAGGCGATAGAGAACATGTTGTCCATAGCTAATGAAGGGGTTTTTGTCGAAGGAGGTAAGGATGGTTTTGAGACTCAAGGGGAAGAGTCTAAAACTGTCAGAGAGGGTAAAAAGCTTTTTCCTGTTGAACCATCGGCATGGGAAGGTTCTACTAGGGAACCTGCTGGAGGACCTGGTCCCCCTTCCGAGGATCTAACTCAGGTGTCCTCTCCAGAACCCCAGGTCAGCAGTGACCCTGCTTCATCTCCTCATTTTGATGTTGAGCCTTTGCGTATGGTGGTGCCTGAGGAAATTCTGTGTCTAGAGAAGAAAAAGGGGGTACTGAAAAGGATTCTGATGATTTACTAATAGCAGGATTGAGTAGGCGCAGACCAATAGTTTCTCAAGAGTCTACTCCTAAGCGACCCACTACAAGGTTGTAAAGGAAGGAGTCTCTTGAGTCTTCTCTTAAGAATTGCCAAGCGAAGTCAAGAAGAAGAAAGTTGGTGAAAGATGGAAAAGCTATAAATGAAAAGTCAGTGCCTATCGTGAATGTGGATGAGGAAGAAGCCGAGGAACCTGGTTCCTTGACTAGAAAGCTCTCACAGAAGCATGGTCTCTTCAAGCCAAAAAGAGAATCTTCTATGTCTGCTGAAAATCTGAACAAGTCTGATGATTTTATCTCTAGTGAAAATGTAGTGAAAGAATCTGGTGATAAGTCTGTGGAAGAATATGGTGCTAGGGTGATGTAAGAATTGGGTGAAAAGTCTGTAAAGTCTGATGAAAAAGAGAAAAATATTTGCAAGTCTGCCAAAAGAAGATCTGATACCGATGAAGAACCAGGGTCCTCAAAGAAGGCCAGATTTGGTGAACCAAGAGTGCTGGGAAAGAGAGATTGAGGAGCCAAAAGGTTCTATGGGGCTGCACATTTTCCCCTGATGTCTTGGAGGAGGCTGGTATGATATAGCTAGTTGAAATCTGTGAGTTTCAACAATGGACACATTTGTTCACAAATGATGCTCCAAAGATGTATGAGGAAGAGGTTCAAAGTTTCTATGCCGGCTTAAGATGATCACATCTATCTGTTGGTGAATGGAGTTGATATGGTAATGGACTCTGCTTTGTTGGGGTCTATTCTTGGTGTGCATGCTGAAGGGTTGTAAAGTGTTTAGGAAACCTATTCTCAAAATTTCAAAAACGCAATCTTGAAGAACAGAGCAGTTTAGTAGGGAGAACGAGTTCAGAAGAAGGCCTTCCTTCCTGTATATCAACCGCTATTTGAGATGGTGAACAAAGTATTGTTGCCTCGAGCTGAGAGAAGATCTATCACCTCTGTGTAGACCTGTTCCTCATGGAACCACTGGACAACTTCACTAACATCAATCTGCCTGGGATCATGATAGAGCATATGAATAAAGTGTCAGACTTTAAAGATGGTAATCATTGGCTCTCGTATGGGTTCCTTTTCACCAAGGTCTTTGAGCACTTCAAGGTTCCTCTCGGACCAGCTAAAGTGGGCACCAAGAAAAAACTTTCTCCAAAGCTACTCTTGAAGAATGTGAGTGTATTGAGAAAGTTGGAGGAGGTGGAAGTACTTCTACCATATCTCAGTTGATCAATGCTCAAAGCAGTGCTACTACTGAGATAAGGCAATTGAAAGTAAGGAATGCTATCCTTGAGATTTAGTTAAGTCAGCTGCAAGAGACACCTGGTTCCAGTAGCTCTCAAAGTGAAAAGGTTGCTCGTCTGACAAAAGAGAATTCTGAGCTTAGGAAAGAAGTGGATGACCTGAAAGAGAAACTGCTCAACGAACAAATGTCATCAAATGCTCGAATGGATCCAAACCCTTGCCTCTGCCTCCAAGCCTTCTCCTTCCAGTGCTCCCTAAATAGTGTCCCCTCAGTGTCAAGTCTATGATCTAGTTTGTGGTCAAGTACCTCAGTGTCATTTTTTATGACGATGTTTGTGGTGTTTTTTTGTTGTTTAAAATTATGGATGGTGGTCGTAATATTGACTCTGCTCCTGTTGAAAAATCCAAATTATGTTAATTCAAGCTTTTCCCTTTTTGTTGTTTATACCTTACTTTTCTGCTCTATTTTTCATCATGATTGTGTGCATATTAGTGGCATGAGTTAACTTAAAGCTAGACTTCTTTATTGCTTACAAAATGATCTAATCTTTTTATGATGCCAAAAGGGGAGAAAATAATTCAGGGCAGGGGGAACGAGATGTGGACTAGATTCAGGGGAAAAATAGGAAATGCTAGTTCTTAGGAGGAACTTGAATTATAAGTTTGTCATCATCAAAAAGGGAAAAATTGATAGGTTACATGTGTATCGCTATTATATTTTGATGATCTAACAAACTTATTGTAAAGAACCAGATAAGGAATCAGATACACTTCTTCAAGACCTTAAAAGATCAACATGTCTCCAGTTGGGACACGGTTCAACTCGTCAGAGTTAAAGGAACAACAGAGGGATCATGTCGCTACCAGCTCCCGAGGTAACTGTACGAAGTCAACTCTTTAGTTGAAAAAGTTGCTGCATACACACGCTAAAGTATAGAAACAGTGCAGCAGTCAACTTTATGGAGAAGACCTTTTGTCTACCTTGTTTACATCTTCGTAAGTGATGTCACACATGTATAATTAACTTCAAGGAAGGTAAAAATAAACACTTGAACACTTAGAGAATTTACTCAAGCTCTCTCACGTGATTGATCATCCAGCAAGCAATTCTCAAGTGCATCAAGAACAAAGAACAAGACGACTACGGACCAGTTCCCACATCAAGTTATTATATGTCCTTAGTTGAGTTACAACTTTTGTAATAGTTCTTCGAGTGTAATTCGTACTTAGCTTCTTTAGAAGTATTTTGTAGGAAACCTTTTGTAAATCTTAAACCCTTGTGTTTGAGTCTTGGCTAGAGTTAGTCAAGTTGTAAAGTCTTTGTAATAAAGTTATTACAAAGTGACTTGTAATAGAGTATCACAAGTTAGTGAGGGATTAAGAGGCTAATTCCTAGGTTGCATAGGTTGTAATCTAAAATTTGCTCAGTAGTGAAGTTGAAATCCAACAAGGGTATGTCGTGATTTTTAATCCCGTTGAGCTGGGAATTTTTCACGTAAAATTTCTCTCATCATTTATTTACTGCAGTGCGCGTGTGTTCTGTTGAACCTGATAGAGAACCTGATTCTCTATAGAGTTTTGTGGACCCTTAAATTCTATCATAAAATTTCCAATTGATATTCCGAAAATGTGGCAGAGCAAAAAAACAAATGAATATTAATCAAACACGAGATACATATCAAATATTTATTTATTTTAAATAAACGAGATTCATGCAAAGAAAAAGAATATGAACAAAATCAATGGAATCAAACCACGTGGAATAGATGGCAAAAGAATAGTCAAAGAAAAACCACGAAATTAAAGTGCAACAGACAGGCTGGTTTACAATAATGTGCCTTCTTTTGTCTTTTTCTACCAAATCTTATTTGCTACAGAGATCCAAATAATGCTCTCCTAAAACAAGATTGTGGAGTTGAATGGCTCTAGTCCCTGCCATGTGAGATCTAGATATGGTTAATTAAACTTCAATCATACGCAAAAGTTACTTAAAGTGCATTTAATATTATACTAGTAATTCTTTATAGAAAGTATTTTCTTGAAAATTTGTTACTACCATTTATGGTACGTGAAAAATATTTTCTGAAAAAATATAGTAGTATACATCTAAGATTAAAGTAATCGATACTATTTTAATAACAAAATTTTGAGTACTGCAGATTAATGATAATGTTTAAGAGTTAATTGGAGGAAGTAAGATGAAGTTAAAAATTAATGTCCATAAAGTCCATGAAATTTTGTAAGTTTCTTTTTTCTGAAATATTTTGAAAATGAGTTTTTCAAAATCCCTTTATTTAAGATTTTCAGAGTTTTTTCTTTTCCACCACAAAACTACAACACCTTCTCAAGAAAAATGAATATCCAAACATAATTTTAAATTCAAATACCATTTTTCCTTAGAGAACATTTTAAAAATAATGAATTTTTCGGGAAAAGTATTTTCCTAAGAGCATCTCCAATGTTACTCTATTTTTTGCACCAAATTCAAATTTGGTGCAAGAAATAGTGCATTCTTGCTCCAATACCACTCTATTTCTTGCTCTATTATAGAGCATGTGCAACACTATTCACTACTCTATATTTGATTTAATATTATTTTATTCACTTTTTTATTTTTAGATTTTTAATTTATCATATATTGTGTATATAATTAACTTTTATATTAAGATCTTTATAATTTTAATTTTATAGCCTATTTTTTGATATATTAATTTTTGCATATATTATATTTGTATAAAATTATAAGTTAATTTTATTATTATTATAATTTTATAAAAAGAAATATAACCATCATTTAAAAATAAAAATTGCAAATTTAAGATATCTAATGTTGCTAAAATTAAAAAGTGAAAACTAAAATCTAAAAAAGAAAATTAATAATATATAAAATAAAAATACATTATAATTAAAGTACATAAAGTTGTGAATGTGAATTATATATAATAAATATGGAAAAAAGAAAACAGATAGTATTAGATTGAAGGAAATAAAAAATAAAAAGTAAATAGAAGATAATAATATAATATAGAAGAGAAAGAAGATTTGGTGTAAAAAAATAGTGTAATGGTTGGAGTAAATTTTGTGTTGCACCATTTTTACATTTTAGAGTAAAATTTGATGCAAAAAAATAGAGATGGCCTAAAAATGATCCGACACACTTAAAAAACAACCGGCCAAAGAAGGAGGAAAGCGGGGTACTTGAGATATGCTTATGACATAAAATATTTGACAACTCACATAATCTTATTTTTCATTACTAAATAAACATATGGGTACTTATTTTTTAACTTGTTAATAAATAAAATATGATGACTTATTGAATCATCATTAGTTTACTAATTGACCATCTTTCTAAGCCGTGTTTACCAACAAATAAATATGTCATGTCCAGTGTGACCTTAGCTTACTATACGAATACAGACTTCTGACGTTGCGAAAAAATATCATCTGAAACTATTCATATATCAATGGCTTGCAACAAAGAATTCTGTAAAGATTATATAGAGTTGAAACCAGAAGAAGCTAGTTTTTGTGATTTTTTTCGTATTTTCTGTTCATGTGAATTAGAGAAAAGGGACTTTTTTGATGCACCAGGAACAGACAGGATCAAAGGTTTTCGCCGTCGTTGGATTATTTTTGCATCAGTCGCTGTGCAGAAATTTTTACTTTGTTTCAGAAAGCCAATGAACAGTTTTGGTTCTAAAATTGAGCTCTGGTCTAACTATCCTTCTTGCAATGGTGGTCTTCTCCAGCTTTTCTTCAACATAATTCAAGGTTCGATCAGCTTACAATTTTTCTTCTAAATTTTAATATTTGCCTTGCTACAAAAAACTGTATATTCGATATCGGAAAAAGTTGTCTTAAATTACTGTGAGATATTACAGGAAAAACGGAGAAACCAGACATGAAATCGGAGAAGTTCACGTCGTTAATCGGAATAATTGATTGGAGGTTTGACTTAGACAAGAACATAAAGATGGAGGACAGCCGGTATGTTCCATCACTGTCGGTTATGGCTGCTAAATTGTCTTATGAAAATGAAGCCTTCAGTAGGAAAGTGATAACAGAAAATTGGAAGGTATTATTATTTATAGCAGAATCAGCCTATACTCAACTTTTAAAGTATTCATATTTCGATAGACTAATGTAGAATAATTATGTTTTATTTTCTTCTGCAGATGGATTTCATAAAATTGTACAACTTTTGGAATGGTAAGTTCAGTTCCGTCTCTTTTAACCAGATTTTACTAAGATCTTTTTATTCTTATTTTATTTCAATTTGGACGTTATTTTTTGTTCTCTAGTCCATGACAAAATACTAGTATCAAATTTCTATTGAGAGAAACTTAGTAAAGATATCATGAAGATTTACAAGGAGCCAGATCTTGCCTTCTCAAGTACAATCTTTTTTATATGTTCTCTCACAAATATTAAGCGAATAAAATTGACTCTTTTCGGAAGCACTATTATTTACCTCTAGTAGCTGCAAAAGTGTATAAAATTTGTATATTTGTTATATATATATATATATATATATATACAAAAATATATATATATATTTTTCGGCTATTATTTTGAGAACAGTTATACAATGTCATTTTCTCATCTATTATTTTTAGTCCATTTACTAGTGAGATGGTTATTTTCCAAACCTTCGGGTTTTATGCGTATTATTTACATTTGGACCCGACTAATCCAAATTATTATTTGGTTACTTAAGGAATCATTCTATTTCCTTCATGTTTGCAGCTTACCAGGAAAATTACTCCACACAATCTATTATGTTCCAAGACAAAATTGAAGATTCAAATCTGGTTGTGGTCGCATTTAGAGGGACAATCCCATATGATGCAGACGACTGGATCACAGATGTGGACCTTTCTTGGTACGAGCTTGAAGGTGTGGGTAAGCAACATGCTGGGTTCATGAAAGCATTGGGCTTACAAAAGAACAAAGGCTGGCCCAAAGAAATATATGAAAGCCCAGACCAAAACAAACTATTTGCATATTATGAAATCAGAAAAGAACTGAAAAGGATACTGAGTAAAAATGAGAAGGCAAAATTTATATTGACAGGACATAGTTTAGGAGGGGCATTAGCAATTATATTTGCAGCCATATTGTGTTTACATGAAGAGGAATGGTTATTGGATAAATTGGAAGGAGTGTACACATTCGGACAACCTAGAGTTGGGGATGTACAATTTGGGAACTTTATGAAGGACAAGTTCAACAAGTACGATGTCAAGTATTATAGGCATGTTTATTCCAATGATATGGTTCCTAGGTTGCCATTTGATGACACAGCCTTCTTCTTCAAGCATTTTGGATCATGTGTCTACCACAACAGCTTCTACCAGGGCTGGGTAAAGTTTAACATCTCACACTTTCTTTTTGTTTTTGTTTTCATGACGATAGTGTCTAGGTCAACTTACGCGTACCTCAACTATTCCACCTGGCGCCTGCAATCTCCCATCAGCAAACTATTTCAAGTAACATTGCCTCCCAAGGCTAAGGCAAATGGGAAGAAATTGCCTAGCTTATCTTATCTTTATTGAAATATAAACACTAGTATCCGACGGTTTATATTATGCTTAATTGACTACTAGTACTAGAGTTCACACCTCATTGCCGTGAATTCAATGTCAAAGTCTGATTAATTATTTACCTTGAGTATCAATTGCAACAGCTCTATTCTTATTGTTGTAATGCAGGTGATGGAGGAAGAACCAAACAAGAACTACTTCTCGCTGCTATGGTTTTTTCCAATGGTACTAATTGCAGCGTATGAGGTTATTAGGGGGTTCATACTACCTTGGAGAAAAGGCAGGGAATATAGAGAGGACTGGTTCCAGACAATGTGTAGGATGGTAGGATTGGTGATTCCAGGATTATCAGCTCATACTACTATAGATTATGTTAATCTAACCCGATTGGGATCAGTTCTTCATCTTCCACAATCAGCTCATCAAGAAGGTGCTAAATACGATTGATTTTGAAGATTCAGAGTCATTTTAAAGTAGGAAAAAAATATTCCAAGCCGTTGTAAATCAAGTCAAACAGCTTGAATATTTTTTATTTTATTATTATTGCTATTTATATCTTATATAACATTGGCTTGAGATGAGTTTATATAATGTAACATGGACAGTAAGCATTCATACCCAACTTGTTTGGGACTGAGGTCTGAGGCCTAGTAGTAAAATCAAGTCAATCTGACATATAACTTAACTCATGGATCAAGTCCGTAGATGCCCACTTTAGACCATGTAAGCAGCTCGATTTCTACCTCTATCTATCAGTTATTCAGCCTTGTTTTAGTATTTTTTTTTAATTATTTATGTTCAGTTGTTATCAAATGTTAGACTTACCTTAGGAACCATCACAACATACTACCGAGGGAAATTAGATCATAACAGTAAAATAGTTCTAAAAATAGTTTAAATGTCATATATTTCCTATATAAAGGACCAAAACACATATTTTAGTTAATTGAAAGTTAATATGCTTAACCTTCCCACTACCCACTTTAGACCATGTAAGCAGCTCGATTTCTATTTCACGTTGCATATGGCCACACAAGCTTTTGAAATAGTAACATTATTCCAGTCCTCCAAAGAACCCCATGTGGAGTTTCTTTGAGTTGTGTCAAGTTCTTTGGTGATATAAGTAGGAATAACATTACTATGCATAACGTGGTTAGGAATTGAAGGCTGGATTTGCAAGAGTGGTTCTACCATCTAGGTTAAGGACTTCACTTTTCCAACTCTTAAGCTTTTTATTTGCATTATAAAGTAGTAACTATTTGTCATCCGGGTGCCAGATGCACAAAGCAAAAATTAAAAAAAAAACATGGATTATTGGTAAAGTCATTACATACAGACGAGTCAAAGAAAATGTTTTTAGAATCTTACAGAGCAACGAGAATTTCATTGAAGATGGAGGTGCTCGAAGTAGAAAGAAAACTTCGAGTTGCATTAATGTACACTACTACTATTCCATGGACAATGGAAACCTTCATTCATGCCTCTGACTATTTGAATCATTCGGTAGGCAGATATCATTGTCAAAGGGAACTACAAGATTCAAGCACCCTACAGCATTGGTTTCCAGAAAGCACGTCTTGACAAATTCCATTTCCAGATCACTGCCGCTTATTACAAGATTATACATGATCTGACCCATTCACTACCAAAATGCCGAAAAGTACATCAGGAAAGAAGGATCTAATCATTTAATACCAGATTTAATCTGCTCAAGGAAATCTGAATATTATACTCCTTGATGTAAAGGTAAGAGAATACCTGATATAGAGGCTTGTTGTTAACATCAAAACGCATGGCATGTAAAACAGCCACTCAGAGATCCTATTTGGCGAGTCCTACGGAAAGATAAGGCCTTGCTGGAGGATCTTGCTACTTCATGTGATTGGTAGGCTAACATTGAGCTTCTCATTTCTTGGGCTTTTCTCTGTGCCGATCTAAGTTTGCTCATAATTTTATCCATGGATGACGATCTCTTTTTCTCAAGTTTCATCTGCATTATACTTGTAAAGTTAGCATGTGTCTTCAACTGCAAACAGGAAACACTATTGGTGCAAATGCAAGTTTTATTCATTCTTCTGTCCACTATAGAATTGTGAAATATGAACAATTAAATCTTTCCCCTTATTACATGGATTAAGAAAACAACAAACAGATAGTAGCATTCAATAAATGAGAGAACACATATCTTGATGATAATGTAACAATCCAATTCAAAATTCCAAAGAAGTACAAGATAAGGGAACTATTCATTCCACCTATTTTCCTTCATAGACAATTTAAGCTTATGATGCAGACAGGGGAGAGAAGAAATCACCCAGCAATTAGGAGGATCCTTTTTTTGGAAAGATCCAGGACCTGACCTAAAGAAATCATGCATGCACGCTAGCAGAAGATAATGCCTAGAAACATGTCATATTTCTTTTCTATATAATTAGGCCAATATAATATACAAAATTAATGAGATATCACTTTTCTCATCCCCTTCAGAATCTTATAAGATTACAATATCATTGAGGTCAACCATTGTATTAGCAAATGAAAGATACCTAACAAAATTATAGTATCAGTTTGGGAATTCACTGCTGATCTTTCAAGTTGTAGTTTAATCTGGAATAACGAAAGTTTAGTGAATGAAGAACGTCGAACAATAAACTTATGTAACACTTGAAAGACCCTACATCCTTCCCCTGTATCAACAACAAAAACCTTTCTTAACTATACAAGCCTTGTTCTCTAGGCCAGAGTCCAGACATCTCGACAAAGGATATTTGACTTTCGAGATAAACCGAAATCTCACAAGTACTGGTGGAAGTTGCTGAATGGTTACCACTTCAACATTAGCTGTCTTTTCCAATACAGGAAACTACTAACCTAGACCGTGAAATAGGTAGAATAGAAGTCGTAGTTGATAAAGATGCTTTTCATTAATTGATAAAATAGCATGCTATTACATATACCTTATGTAGACATACGAGTGTTGCTTATTTATCACACACTTTATAGTATACCCATTCTGTCCATATTCAAGTTTTGCTACCTCTAGGTTTTGGACTAACAAAAACAAAAAGTAGATATGTTTGCATTCATGCACAATACACTCAATTGAATCCATATAATTGATGATTCAAATGAGTTTGGGCAACAGAAAGAAACTTTAGAAACAAAAAAGTTCATGAAGGAGGTATGTATGAAAGACCGACCTCTAATTTCCTCATTGCTGCCTCTGCTTTTGCCTTTTGCAAGTTCTCCCATGCAGTGATTCTCGCTTCTTCCCTGTTAATCCTGATATTTCAGAAGAGAATAGAGAAAATTAATAGCATGAATTGTAAAACAATTGCACTTTGATGCTTGGAGAAAGAAATGTTAAGGAGCATGAATCTGGTATGTCCTTTCTCAAACAGTACAGCTTATTGAGATTTTTTTTTTGGAGCAAAATCAACTTGAGATCAGATATACGGCTAAGGGAATGTACAAAGTAAACCAATACTTTTGAAATACAATGCTAATGAACAAAACACAAGGAAGGCATCTAATTGTCAGCTGAATGTTTTCAGATAAATCTTTCTTCCAGATGTGCTTTTAAAGATTCATTAAATTCATGGGAGGTCCTTGGAGTTTAGACATTTCACATTTGTCAATTTGTGCTTCATCCTTGTGTAGGGGCCATTATAATCTTCTTTATATCATTCCATCTTAATCAGATTCCAGATGAATGGATCTGGTACAATACAACCTTAAAGTACAGTTTAGAAGGAACTTTATAGCCTTCCCTTACCTTGTGTTTGCATCTTTTACAAAAGATTTATCAGCTTTTCTCTTTCTATACAGTACACTCTAATTGTAATACATCCAATCACCTCTGACTTCCATCTAACTACTTTCCCCTGACAGGGATACAAAGTAATTTACTTACAAGCTAACAAATAAAATAGCTTCGCTTACTTTGAAATACTTTTCGATGTGTCTGAAACATCCCAAGCTGAAGACCGGATTTCTACAGCCTTCCTTTTCCAGTCATCACTTTCAATGCTCCTACCCGGAATTCGAGCTTTCTGTTTCTTTGACCACCTGGTCACTGTAACCCGTTCATCAATGGGAACATCTCTCATTTCTGCTTTAGAAGAAGGGATACTCTGGAATTCTACAAGTGGTAGAATAGATGGAGTTGAAGGGGAGAAGGATGACTGTTTTATTGGAGATGAGGAAGGGCTTGCCTCGGGACTCATTTGAGTGGCCATATCCCTCCTTGAGATAACTCGTGACACACCATTGGCGGCATCTTGAATATCATCTCCACTCTCATCTATAGATTAGATTTAGACATAGTTAAACGCAATAGGAAGGCACAGACGTCATTTCTTCACATATTACACAACCCATAGTCATGAGGACTAAAAGGGCAGATAAGATGGACTTAAAAATGTGTCTATTTATCCCATGCAAGGGGAAAACTCCATATTGAAAGTAGGCAAAAATAAACACCAGCGACAAATAGAGTAATTGCACGTCCAAAACTAAAAGATCATTCAAAACAACAATCACCATCCATGGCCATTGGTTATGCAATATCTTTTACAGTTCATAGTTGTGTTGTCTCCTATGGGATTCATAGGAAAAAGCCTATGGGCAGAGTGACTGTGTAACAAGTCTTTACCACATATCAGAGTAGGTGCTTCCTGGTACAGATTTACATCAAGGAAGTTGAGTTGAGCTTGAAGATATATCAGATTAGTAATAAATTTAACAAACAACAGAAAATCAACTTTTGTTTCTTTCCTTCGGGTTACTTTTTCTGCCAGTGCATCCCATTGACATAAAAAGGTACACTTTCAGTAACATCCCATCTCCAGCCAAAAAGGATAGGTTCCTTTCAACTTTGACTCTTGAAAACATGGAAATAGTAATGGAAATATGGATTTCCATCTTCTATAAAAGAAATCAATACAACCAATTAATAAGTGAGTTCTATTTGTATTCTTTTTGCAAAATTTCCTCTTTCTCTTCTAGGTATTAACGTCTAAAATTATGCTACATTTCACTTGATTTAAAGAGACACATATGATTCTGCAATGCAAATAAATGGGCAACTTCTTGATTAGATTAAGCGAGCAACCAAATAACTGGAAAGGCTAAATCAGTACCTTGAGAAATTGGCAAGGTCGATAAACTGACTAGCTCAGAGCATCCGTGTATACTAACTGACCTTGCCATGCATGGCTCTGTGAGTGCATGGAAGTTTCCACTGCCCAAACTGCCCCCACATCGAATTGATAAACCATCAGTTGCCATCACTCCAGTTGAAAAGGGGGAATTGGCTAACAGATTCCCACCATTTCCTCCCTTAAAAACTGGTGGTGCTGGAGAATACATTGAATAGTAAGTTAGACCAGGAGGTCCAAGAGGCCCGCTTTTGGATTTAGGCCGCCTCTGAGACTGCTGCAATGAAGTTCTCACAGAATTATCTCCTGAGACCGGGCTAAAAATCCACCTCTCTGCATCTTCCCATTTGGAAGGTAATGTCCTTCCATTATTGTAAGGCAGCAATGCAGTATTGAGCTGCTTCCGATTAGCTCCTGAATGCAATGGCACACGCTCTGAACTCCAGCCTTTCTGAACCCCAACACTGGAATGGCGATAATTAGGCGTTCTAGGACTTGGAAATGAACCGGCTCGGCTAGTTGTAACAGGGGTTCTCTTCATGACTCCAAAACGCGGAGACGAAGAGTGGCTCGTGTTAATCACAGCATTGTTTAGATCTAGTGAAGCCGGTCTTCGCCTATCTGGTTTCTTCAGTAGAAATTCCGACCTAAACCTCCGATCTTGACATTCTATTCACTCAAATTTTGCAAACAAAAGCCCCACCCGGAAAAAAAAAGGAAGGAAAAAGTTAAATTCGGTTACCCAGAATGTGAAGTGAATTTGCTTTGTACTTTAAAAGGCTTTAGTGTTAGTACCTTTAAGAGCTTGAGAAAAAGAGTTTCTAGCAGAATCTAAAGACGGATTTTCATCCTCTGTCTCAACCTCGCTGTTCTTCTCTAACTTTTGAACTGGAAAACAATGAATGTGACACTATTACAGAAATTTTGAAGAATCTAGTCTAGCTTAAGAGGCTTTTGTAGGAAGCCAGCTGATAGAGTGGAAAAAAGCGTCAAGATAGTACCTTTCGCTTTTTCTTTTCTGCCAAGGTGACTATTCTTGTGTACAATGGCTTTGTTTGGATCTGTGACTGTACTACCCAAAGCTTCACGGCATTCATGCCCTGCCAAATGCTGTTTCAAATCAAAAATATTTCAGTGTCTTCGAAATAGACAACAAACTCCAAAAAGTAGTCTTAGTAACACTATACCACCAATTTCGATACAAAAAAAAAAAAAAAAAAAAACAATGCTTGTTAATTTTTACTTCTTTTTTTTTCAGTACAGAATATTTTGTTTTTTCTCCTTAAAGCATTTTCTCTCAAATAAAATGTCAACTTTATTAGCATAGATGTAAACATAATATTTTTCATGGATAAAAAAAATGTAAGATGATGTTGGAGGAGATCTAAATCCGATTTACTCCGGTGATATTATAGCTATAAAGCATTTACTAAGCTTACTGAAGCTTAAATGTGTACAGAAGTTGCAGAAATTACATGTGAATACTGAGAATCTAAACAGTAAAAACTGTGGAAACAAATGCGAGGAAAACGGAGGTGAAAGTACTTGAGAAACATCGGAAACGGAGGAATCCTGATCGTGAGCATCGGAAGCAAAGGAGCACCGGTCAACGCTGCCGGAAGCAGAGGAGAAAAGACTGAAGTTTGAATCGCCGGTGAAAATAACAGAGTCCGGACTAACATCACGAACACTTCTTAATCTTATTCCCGATCTAAACTCCTGAAACACTAGCTCTGGCATTGTCAATTGCTTTCACAACTTCACTTCTCCGTCATTACACCAGAATCTCCGTCACCGTCACCGTCACCGTCACCGTCGGAGCAAACATGTAGTCAGCGGAGGTAAGAGAGAGAGAGAGAGAGAGAGGAGACTTTACACTAGTTACGTGGAACTGGAAACGTAATATAGAAAGTGTACTACTATTAAAGATGGTTATTGTTATATTACTGCTATAGATTGTAATGGCGTGTTGCTCACGAGTTTAGCAAAGATGATGATGTATGTAAAAATTGTAACAATGGAATCTTCACAGAAAGGACAAAAGCTTTTTTTTTTTTTTTTTCAATTGAAGAGAGGATAGTGAGTTAATGATTATGTTAAATTTGGATTCCCACAATTAAGAGTGGGATTCGCTTCTTTCTATGCCCGCTGCATTTGTCCTGTCTTTCAGCTTTTTAATCCGTTTTGACTAGTACTATATTAAAATTTGACCGGGAAATCTCTCCCTAAGAAGTAAGAAAGTGATTTAACAAAAATTGAAATCCATTACATTTATAATTTCATTGTGTATAATTAAAGTAAGTTAACTCTCCGATTCATAGTAAATAATTTTTTTGTCTTGTCGATCCAAAATAAATATACTTTTATATATTCAAGAAGAAATTAATTTTATTTTTTCAAAATTTGACCTAATTTACATATCCCAACATATTAAGTTAATAGTAATATATAAATTTTAACAAAGAAAAAATTATTCAAAATATCTTTTTGTTCTAGAAGTTATTATTTTCTTAATTAAAAATACGAAAGTCCTTAGCGAAATATCGTTCGTCTTTTTTATCCTCTAAAAATAAATTCACATTGGATATAATTGTAATTTAAGTTCTTTTTTTAGTATTTAAAATATTTAAATCACCTAAAATTTTGATTATTCAATATTTCCTTATTGAACTAAGTAAGAAGTCCTAATTTTTTACCCTTTGGCTTCATAACATAACATATTAGCTAAAAACAAAATGTGAGTTTCTTACCCCTAATAGAATACTATTTTTGAATTGGTATTAACATAAAATAAGAAAACGTGAGTTTCATTACTTTATTACACAAACGAATATTCTAAACTCCTTCAATTTTATGTTAAGTATTATAAGAAACACTTCATTTAGTAGTTATTTAATTACTATTTTTAAAATTTTAGAGCTTAAAATTAATTAAAATTTACTTATTAATTCGTTTCTTATTTGAATTATTGAGAAAGTTAAAATTTGTTTTTTCTTTCATTTCGAACTTTGTATATGTGTTACACGTAAACTATATATAAATGATAAAAAAATAAAAATATTTAAGAAAGAAGAGGTACGAGTTCTTGGACAATAGCGTAGATAATTCACTTTTTAAAAATATACAAGACTACTGCACTAATAATATTATTCGATATTATACTTTTGACTTTCATAAGTTTTAAATATACTATTATAATTATGAGCATTGTTGAACAGAAATCAATAAAAGGCACAAAATTAACAAGATAATTTGTAAGATTCTTAATTTTTAATCCGTGATACAATTAGCTAAATATGAGTGAGTTTGTTAGATAGCTTTCAATTGTAGATTCTCTTACTAGCTTGCTTTATTTTTTTATTTTTTCTTTTTTTTTTTAATGTCTTTTTTTTTGTTTTATTATTGCACTTTGATCTTGTGTTTATTTAAAGTTCGTAGATTATTAGTTACCTGCTTATATGTTATAAGTTGTATCCTTTAAAATTATTTAGATTTTCAAGGTTCTTGTCCGTGAAATTGAAATTCTAAAATTATAAACTTGGAATAAATTTTAAGTTGAATTATTGACGTTAAGGACTTCAAACACAGTTTCTTTAATTATTGAGTTAGTTATATACAATCAATATTCATGATCATCTTTAAGAAGTTACACTTTTATTTTATAACTTAATATTATTTTTTAAATAAATATATATTCATTGAGACAGGATTCACGCGCATCGCGCGTATCCGTAATACTAGTTTTCTTAAGAAGCATGTCAATAGTTAAAAAGTCACTTATTATGAATCGGAAGGATTAGTTAAAAGCTTAACGCAAATGACAAGCTTAACTCACTGTTGAGATTATGAAAACACTAAAAAGATCATCTTTGTATTCTTTTAACTCAAAAAACTTATCCTCTCCGGTCCACTTTAAGTGATTTTGGGCTCTTTTCATACAAATTAAGTAATTTATATTTTAACATTAATTAACAATAAAATTGACCATATTAATCTTAATTTGTTCATTGAAAATATAACAAACTACTCCTAGACTCTTTACTTTCAGGGTAGCTTTGTAAAATAAAAGATAATTCCTTCTCGATGTATGAAAAAAAAATATATTGTGAACCATAAAAAAACTAGAAAAAAATCACTTAAAATGGAAGGACAGAGTATCTCATTTGGTGTTTACATAAATCAATGAGTGATTTGGAATAAATATTCGGTAGAAATAAGTATTTACTGGCTTAACTTCCATTGAACTATTTAAAAGTTAATTCCTTCGTAATGATAGAAATTTATCCTCTTTTATTTAGTGTTTACATAAATCAATGAATGATTTGGTATAAATATTGAGTGGATGGCTTAACTTCCCTAGAACTATTTAAAAGTTAATTCCTTCATAATGATAGAAATTTATCCTCTTTTGTTTTTTGTAAGATCCAAGCTTAAACTAAACAATCTTTTCCCTTTTCCATTCTTTTTAGGAGGCGGGGTTATTGACTCTCGTAACGAACTAGTACTACTATTACTAACATGAATTAAGGAGAAATCAATGCCAACAAAAGCAATTATTAATTAAACTGCTTTAACATATCCCAAGAAATTAATGTCTAACGCAGAATTTTTTATTTTTTTTTTTATGAAAGAAAACAAAAAAGCATAATGTTATTGAGTCAGGCTTGCAGGAACATCAATGTTGTTGTTGTAGTAGGTTGTAACATTGAATTATGGGCGAGTTCCGACTAGCTAGCCAAGAATGCAAAAGATCACATCGTAATTTATGGTCCCCTGTTCAGGTTAATTTCTACTACGTATTGCTGCACCTGTGATTCTCAGCATTTTGCTTTTGTTCGGATAGGATATTAGGGTAAAAAATTAATAAGTAGTCGAGTTTCAAATATTCTGTATTCACATATTATTATTATTATCTCTTATTTCTTACTCTTCGATTTTCATTATTACTTGTTGTTCCCCTTGCTTTGATTTTCTTACATACTGTTTTGATATTTCGTTGTTGTTAATGTTCTTGTGTTCCATATTTTCAACATCTTCATTGTAGTTTTTCTTTGTTGTTCAAACCAGCTGAGAAATGCTGTTCTCGAGTCGAAGGTCTATCGAAACTGTATAGAAGATCTGTTAATTACACATTCTCTCTACATACCTTATATCGTGGGAATACACTGAATATATTATTTTTGTTATTGTATCGGTGCACTTGTGATTCTCAGCATTATTTGCTTTTGTTGAAACAAGTTTGAGGGTATGGAGGCATGGCCCCTCCTCGTCAAGCAACAATAAATGTGTAAGTCAAAAATTGGTTTGTATTTTACGTTAGGTTCAGTCACAATGCTCCACATTTATTGTATGTATTTCCTGTCTCTTTCCTTTGGATTTCCCATGCACTTATAGTTAATGTTCTTATTCCTCTTCAAGCTTAAAATATTGGTGGTAGGCTGGTAGCATAAAAACATTATAACTTGCTCTAAACAAACACTTTGCTTTTTAGAGTAGTTATCAACGACTATTAACTACAGATTCATTTCCTTGGTCTCTTCATTTTTAATTCCAAAATTAATTTTTTAAGGCAAGCGAATATGAAAATGAAATAAATACACCAAAACGACTCTTAACTCTATGGACTCTTTCGTACAACAAACATGAGTTCTAATTGAAGTGTGAAGGTGGAGACCAAAGATGTCTTATCTTGTATTAGTAATTTTTAAGACCCACTCTATCGTTCGATGCAATTAAACCAAAATAATTGAAAATACAAAATATATCTGCAGACAACTCTTAGGTCAACAAGGATGCGGATCGGCTTGCAGACCAAACATAAGGTTATCTTTTCATTTTTGGGCTTTCTTTTATTCACCGTTATCAAAATTAAAGCATCAATAATACTTTATCCACATTCATAAACAGGTAACGCTCAACTTAAAAATTTAAAATAAGACATAGTGTTTTGGAGTAAAGGAAGGCAATATTGGTGAAAAATGAAAGAAGAAGAAGAAAATAATTATAGCTAGGGAGGTGTTTTAAAAATACTTATTCATACTTCATATTTGCACGTAACAAATGAATGCAAAATACTCTTGTTTTAGTATATAAACTTTTATCACTTAATCATTCGATTAAGTGATATGTACTCTTGTTTTTAGTTAAATTATTTGATTTACTAAAACTAGTAAAAATATAAATATTTTTACGTGAATGTTTTAGCTTCTATGGAGTCTAACCAAATTAATTGGGGATTTGAGTTGTAGTTGTCGAAAAGAAGTAAATATTGAAGTCCTCGTGAGGAGAGGTGAGTAATAAAGTAAATGGAAGAGGCAGGAGTAGGTGGACAACCTGGATTCAAGCCGGTCAAAAGGGGGACACCACGATCGTGCATGAAAATGGACCCCCAAAGTAATTGTTACAACAATACTACGAGTAGTTTTGTTTAAGAATGCATGCAACTTACTACTTGGCAGTTGGCACCGTCTCTCATCTGTCAACCAACCATAACGTCCAGCACCAGAGTTTCAATTTAAAGAAGAAAATAAGTCTCAAAATTTTATAAATGACGAGCTCTTTCATATACCTGCTTAAAATGCTAGTATCTCTATCAAAGTTGACATAGATTTGGACACTTTTGAATTGCTGATCAATAGTTAACACTACCCCTTTCCTTTATTGGTATTAACGGAACCAATATTGTTCACTTTTAGTTTGTGTTTTACTCTCCAGGAAAAGTTTAGCTGAATTTCTGCTTTCGTATATTGCACACTAATAAGACTGGCAATCAAGAACTTGCATGCAAATGGACTTCTTCTACACGCTACACGCTAGTTTTTTTTTTCTTTTTAATTCCTACACGCTACTACGCTAGTCATTTCCAAAGTGGCTATCCAAAGAGGATCCTAATATAGGAGTTCAATTGAACGTATCAGCTTGAAATAAGTATACATATACAGAATATAACATTATTATAAACTTGCTAAATGTATGTGGATGTTGGATTCGGCCATGTCTAAAGCCATATCTTAAAACTCCCCAGGGATTTATTTGTGTCGGATAAACACAATGTCATTGTCTAGGTATTCAAAAAGTTTCAACTAACTTAATTGAAATAATGTGGTCCAAAAAGATTTCAATTTTAAATTTTTATATCATGACTTAATTACTATGAAAAGGTTACCTCTTAAGAATAATACTAAAGAGTTGTCCACCATATTGGAGCGACATATATCCATTTGAACAAGTATTATCGTGTGTATGATAAAATTTTCCCTTTGAAAAATATAATACTCTTTTACCGTTTATTAAAGATGACAAACCAATTACCAATAACTTAGACAATTTCAAAGCGTGCAGCTCTTTTACCGTTTATTAAAAATGCATTAATGATAGCACCAACAATCCAACATTATATGTGCAAACATGCCAGGTGTATGACAATAAGAAGCCAGAAAATTTTGTAGTGGTCGTTAGGATTTGGGAAATTTTTCTAAGTTGGCACGCTATAACGGATAACCAACAAATCACGCACGAATTAGGCGACAACATAATAGTATTTAAATTTAAAAACAGCCTAACAGGTGTTTTTTTTATATAAAACATTCATGTTCTTGTGAAATTGCATTACACCTTAAATTCGATGTCAAAAAGGAGAAATCTACTTGATCAGACGTTACCCTACTTGATAATTTTGTTAACATCGACATGGTTCACTATAAAAAGTTCAAAGATAAAGTGTCGCTAAAAACAAAACTTTCCTACAAATTAAATACTCGAAATATAGAAGTAAACCTTTTCTCAACAGAAACTATTTGAACAATCTTGACCGCCACATAAATGGCTGCTTTTTTCCTTGCCAAAAAGGAGTGTAATGTCTGAAGAAATTATTAATGACACACATGTTTTAAAACATCATAAATGCTTGCGAAACCTTTTCTACTAAGGCTTTCCTCCTATTACAACCAATCACGGCTTTCTATCGTGCAACGAATCGTTTTTGAATTTGCATGAGACCAGAAAGTTTAAATTTTTTCCCTCTTCAAACATGCAATGGCCATTACAATCCAGCTATTCTTCTCAAAAGTTGCACCCAGTAACTGTAGCGCAATTAAGTAGCAGTAAATATAACTGTTCTCATATAACAGCAAGCCTGTACATGTGTCCTAGAGAATAACCATGGCATATATAACATGGTTAATGTCATAATACGAGGATTATATGATACGCGATTATTTCATATATATTTAATTTTATTGGTAGATGTTTGATTCATATTACTATATATTAAACATACGTATGAAATATAATATAACATATGCGTGTGATTTTACATTAAATAAACTGGGATATATTTTTATTACTAAGTTTAACCTTAGCTTTCTTAGAAGATGTTGAGAGAATAGTTTAGGAGAAGGTTAAATGTGTCATTTGTTGTTTTTATTCCGATATTAATAATTTTAAAATTGTTATCCTGCATAGGGTGTATTATAAATATAATAATTTAATTGCGGTATAATAATTCTGACATTACTTATGTAACATAGTATCTAATTTCAAACACTAGCATATCGACTGAAGAATTGTAAAAACAACGTATGAAATTTTCCTTTGTATATTGAATGATTTCTGTTGTAAATTGTTGATGTGTAAATACGAGGAAAGGAATCTAGGGTAAAAATATAAAAGCCAAGTGGCACTCTACTATTGACTACTCTATAACTGATTTATTCTACAACTGAAACTAGATAAATATAAAAAATAAATAAATATAATTATATTACATGTTGTATAAGTAATGAATCACGATCTTCTAGAAGAGTGGGCCTTTCAGCTGCGTCCACTGATGAGCCCAATAGAATAAGCCCAATAGAAAATAAGCTCAAGTCCTCTTTACAGATCAAAAGAATACCCGGTCGAATAAGCTACAATATTTTCGGGCAAACCAACCCTTAGTCACTCAAACATCAACTATTTCTCTTATCACTCTAAGAAATTAGGGTAACACCGTCCCCCTCCCCCCAGGAGGAGATATGAACACCCAACTTGCCTAATAGATTCCGATGAAGAGGACCTGTGAGAGATTTAGTAAAGAGATCCGCAAGCTGAGAGTCAGATCGAACAAAAGAAAAGAAAAATAAGCCCAGAAGAAATTGTTGTCGCACAAAGTGACAATTGATTTCGACATGCTTAGTTCGTTCATGGAATATAGAGTTTTTGGTGATATGAAGTGCAACTTGACTATCGGAATGAAAAGGAACAAGCAAAAAGATTAGGGATTGACAGATCTTCAATAAGGAACAAACCAAGTGAGTTCGGCTATAACTCATCGCATAAAAGGGCATTCCACCTCCATAGAACTAAGTGAGATGGAGGTTTGCTTCTTTGACTTTCAAGAAATAGGAGAAGAACCCATGCAGATGCAATCCCTTTTGTCCTTTGTTTTCCTTGAACCTTTTAAAATTTGCTCCCTGGTTGTTAGCATTAAAAGAAGCTGAATCCCTGGAATAAGCAGGTGTAGCTTGGATTTCTCCTTATTTTTCATCTTGAATGGTTAGAGAATAAGCTTTTCCTATAGATGGTAAAGGGGAGGATAGGAGTATGTTTCTCCTTACACTAATGAATATATTATTTAGACCCATTAGAAATTGCAGAAGCCTTTCATCTTGATGTGCTTTCTGTGACTTGGCCTTGGCTCTACACTCACGACACTACAACACATTTAGCTTACAGCCACACTTATTTTAGACTTGTTTTTTTTTTTTTTTTGTATTTAATATATTAAATATATAAAAGAGAGTGAATGAGAAATGGAGGAAAATAAAAATTTTGAGTGAAATTTTAAGTTTCTCTCTTTGGCAAATGGATATTGTCCCATATTGAAAGAGGAAGAGGTTTTTTATACCCGTATATAAACAATTGCTCTTCTTCTAGCTCTTAAAGAGTTGAGAAGAAGGCAACCCCGCGTCGTCGTTGTCATTGCTCGACTTCAGCTTCGGATTTGGTCAAATGATTGATTGATTAATTTTTTGGACCAAATTTATTTATTAATAGTAAAATATTAACAGAAATATTATTAAATATTTATTTTAATAACATAATATTATTTTAATTTTAATATTAAATCCAACTCAGTTATCCAAATTTTAGTTTTTTATTTTTGTAACAGAAAATTAATTACCCTTCAATTTTTCTTCTTTATTGTTGAGTAAATAGCCATTTATGTAATGACGTTTATGCTGTGACCATTTTGCATAAACATCCATTCTGAAGAGGAGAACCTCTTCAAATTTCAGCCCAACTTTGGCTATAAATACAACACTATTCTGCAAAGAATTTCACTACGATTTTCTGAGATTCTCCTCCTTCTGCATACTTTTAGCATCAAACAAAGCAACAATAAGTGTGATTTGCTACCGAACTTTGTGTTCGCTGAAACACTGGGGTTTGAAGTACCACTACACCAGTGTGTAATTCGTTCTATCCTAGGAGGAAATAATCCATAACCTTGGGTACTAGGAGGAGATTAAATTCCTTAAGGAAATACAGTGAATTCAGTGGGCTCGAGTTGGTTTTCTGTTTATATTCATTTCTGTTTATGTTCATTTATAATTTTGGAATTATTTTACAAATACAGTATATAATAAGCTTAAGGAATTTAACATATTTTCTGTATTTGTACTTACTGTTTTTGGAGAGTAAAACCTTTGTGGTTTTGTACTCTATTAAAATCTACGTGATTTTAACGTTTGTGTCATTCTTTTACAGAAATGACAAATGATAATATGAACCAAGTTGTTCCAACGATGACTGCCAATACCTCAACGAGTCAAACGACACTGGCAGCATTGGCACTGGCGAAGAAACCCGAAAAAATTTTCGGGATTGATTTCAAGCATTTGACTCTTTTTCCCTGTTTGAATGAAGGTTTCGACACCACTTCTTTAGAATTATAAAGCGAAGTTCTTAGAGATATAGTTTGATATTCTTAAAAACTTAATATCTATGAGAAAACATGTTAAGATAACATAGAGTAATATTATTATAAGCTAATGTTGAGGGACTGATCAAGTTGAATTTGAACAAATAAAGAGATAGCCTATCTGGTAATGGGAGAAAGAGTAAGGTTGCCAATTATGGAAAGACATTCAATTTACTTACCGAAAAAAAATCTAGTACGGTTAAATTGGAGAAATAAAGAGTTAGTTAAAAATTGAAAGTGTGAATGATTAACTAAATGAATGATTTTTTTATCCATTATGTATTTCATAATAAATAGTTTGGGAGTTTACCGTTTCTCACATTATCATTAAATATATAAAATATATCTGTGTATTTAACTTTCTCGTCAAACCCATTATTTTTTGGATCTTTCTTTTGTGTAATAGCATCACCGTATCAACTGGTAATCTGGATATCTTTCTGTAGTGGATATGATCGAGTGAATGTATATTAGTTTTCATGGACATGACTAATCGATATTTGAATGTATCCTTCTTTATTTTCATTCTATTTTCTGATATATATTTTTCATAAAAGCACAAAGAAAATATTTATGACAATTTAAATATGCAACTAATTGGAATACTTATGAATGTTGAGGAAAGCCTACCTCTACTAGCTTGGTATTTAAATTTTCAAGGGGAAAACGCTACCATATTGCTCTGAGTTTGCACTTGCATGTTATTGATTTTTGTCTAATTATTAATTTTATTTAAATGTGTAGGAATGTTCTGGTGAGCAAATTAAAAATGGTAGTCAAAAGGCAATTTGATCGGCTGGAGTTTAATGATGAAGACCTTGGAGAATTATAATTTTTGTTATTCCTAATACTAGAATAATTATTGTTGATTTTGTAAAGTTAATTATTAGCATGCACCTTGAAGCAATTTTTTTTTATTCGGTGATGTATTACACACGAGATCTATTCATTTTCTTATAATTGCAAGTATATGAATTTGAACTATCTTTTGTTATCTTCTAGTTAATTGAGTGCTTGAGATTTTCATACTTAATGTGATTATTAGATATATAAAAAAAATATAAATTCTTTGTAATAAAAGCATGGCGTGTATGTGTATATATATATATATATATATATATATATATATATATATGAAGAAGTGCTTTATGGCTTAGAAAAAATTGACATGTTCAAAAGTATGGCCATAGGAATTAGTAAATGGCGTATATAGCAACAATAATCACGCTTTACAAGTGTTATTTTAGGAGCTATGCTTGAAAAGGTGGCCCAAAGACTAGCTAAGACCACATTATTAATGTGTTGCCATTGTACACGAAAAGCATTGCCATAGAGGGTACTACAAGCGTGACATTTGTTACTCTTTAGGACACGCTTTTCAAGCGTGGCTTCTAAGGTAACACTTGTAAAGCATTGCCTTGGGACAAAGGTTACACTAGTTTAGGCCACCACCGAAAAAACATTGACTTAGGTTGGAAAGTGTGGTCTTTGATCAAAGGTCACACTTGTTGATAGTTTAGGCCATACTTTTTGGGTATGGTTAAAGACTAAAATATTGTAGCAATCACACACCCAAGCAGAAAAAGTATTAAGTGCATCAAGTTCATACCATAGTATTTTCATCTTAGTGAAGTAAGTAGACACACTTGTATTACCTTGCACCACAACACTACGTTCTTTTTGCAAATGAAATAGCTTTGCTCCATTTGTCAGACAAAATTTATCCTCAAGGTCACTTCGCAAGTGATTTGCATTTTGAGAATAGAGTACACTTTCAAATATTTCTTTTGACAAGGAGTTCAACAGCCAAGAAAGGACTATGTCATTGCTATGAGCCCAAGCCTTTTGAAATCCAGAGTCTGCCTCAGAGAAAATTAGGGATCCATCATTGAACCCTAATTTTTTCTTAGTAGAGAGAGCAATCGCAACAACTCTCCTTCAATCTCCATAAACTTTTCCATTGAAAATTGAAGAAACCAAATTCATCCCTGGATAATCCGAGAGATGAAGATAATAAGGGTATTCGACAATTCCTGCTACAGGAGAAGCTACAGATGTAAAAACTCAAGTAGTAGAAGAAGAAGTGATATGGGTTAGAGTGAGTAAGAAAGGAAAATGATAAAGATTATGTGTGATAGATTTTGAATTGTATAGAAGCAGATTAAACCTGCTTTGCGATCTCGTCCAAGTCACACCTCAATTCAAGATTATGAAACGGTCGAATGCAATAGTAATGCCCAAAAAGGAATCAGAGTCAATTTTCTGCAGGGAGCTATGAATGGGAGTTAGGAGTATATATTGTAGTGAATGAGCTTGAACTATCTCAATTTATACTTCCATAAATTTGGGTTGTTTCTAGGTCTATTTTAAACTAAGATTGGAAGATTAAGAAACGAAACTAAGAAATTATTTTTTGTTGTTTTTCAGGTTTTGTAAAAGCCTAAGGTTATGACCATCACCTAGGTGTTTATCTAATGGTATATAAACCTCAACGCATATTTTGTTGGTCGGGGTGTAGCTATCAACATTCAATTACCCACTAAATACCTCTCGGTCGTAGAGTAATTTTGCCCAATTTGGCTTTCTTAAGTCCAAATAGGTATTGCATAAAATGGCTAATAAAAGCACAAGTCGGGTTATTACTATCTCTACGTTGAACCCTTTAATTGGGATTATTAATCTCTCTATTAACCCAATTTCTTGTTAGTCAAATTTTTATAGACTAAGTCTCTCTTTCTCAAGAAGAGACTAAGTCAAATAGGCATGGACTAATGTTTGAAACCATTAATTCTACAAAATAAAGCATGAAAAGGCTAAATAATAAACACCCAACCATAAACAAGCACTAAATTAGACACCTATTAGGTTTACACACTAGGGTTGGATCACAACCCTTGTAAAAATCTAGCTACTCATGCTTGAAATTGAAGAAATAGAAGAAAAGATGCTAATTAAACTGATATTGCAAAATCAAAAAGATAAAATCTATGTTAAAACAACCCAAAAGATGAAAAGCTACTAAAAGAACTAAAGATAAACGACTACTGTAGCTGCTGATGTCAAAAGTTGACCTAAAATGTGAAACTCATCTATTTATAGGCTAGAAATTTTGGATAAAAATGCCCTTCGGGAGGTTCTACGGCCACACAATTCCAAGTGTGGTCCGCATAATTCTTCAACTTGTTAGGATTGGAAGTCTGCGGTCGTATAATTTTGATAGTGGTCGTAGGGCACTTTTTTTGCGGTCCACGAATTTGTAAATACGGCCTCATCTTGCTCTTCTGTGGCCACACAACACTTTGTCTGCGATCGCACAATTCTTATGCAGTCTGCACTCTTGATGGACTTGGAATGCACATTCTCTGAAGTTTGCTCCAGGCTTAGCTTTTGCGGCCAAACAATTCATGTGCGAACCGCACTTCGCATATTTCTCTGCTAAATTTTCCTTCATCATTTGCGGCTGCAGATGATTTTCTGTGTTCCGCACTTCTGAACTTCTGTTCCTTTTGTGTCGTTGAGTTCATATTACTCCTTCTTGAGTTGGATTTCATCTTGGGAGTTTAGCTTCTAATATTCCTACAGTTTAGCACATTTCATCAGTTTTTGGGAATACAATTAAATATTTTTAGACTACACAAAAGCTAAAAGGCGCTAATAAATATTCAAAATCCCCACATATCAACTCCCTCAAGCTTAAGTTTTTGCTTGTCCTCAAGCAAACAAAATAGTTCCCATCTCTAAAAGGTAAAGGACATTATAACCAGCCACATGTGAATTATTCACACCTCAGTTGGGACCAACAATTACCCAGACCACTCATGCATTATTGACAAGGTAACAAGTTAAACATTTATGCAAATATAGCTCTAATGCGACATTCGAGCATCAAGGGTTGACTCAGCTCATCAAGAACTTTCACTCTATCTTGTAGGTCATGGTTGATCCCAAACTCCTCCTCCTCTACTATCCATTTGCCAAGCTCACTTAAGAATTTAGAACTCAATTCAAACATTTATGAATGGTTCACTCATCTCTCTCAGGAGAATGTCACAAATACGGCTTCCGGTACCATAAGCTTGTCCCTCATGTAAATTACCACTAATGTATCTCACTCGGCTCGAAATCAAGTAGGACTTCTTTCGGGATGTAATGAAGGCTTTTGGATTAGGAATTGATACAATATGGATAAGTGGTTACACCTTCCTTAACCACTCCATCTTTTAATTCTCGGCTCACACTTTTCCTATTCCTTGAGGCACTTTCCTTTTCTTGGGGGACTAGAGAGACTTAACATCACTCTTTATTGATCATTTAATTCACATTTCTCCATGTTTGGGCTCATTACCTTTGTTTGAATCCCTTAAACTCTTTAATTTATTCACTTTTTGCATTCTTCTTTTTGTTCTTTTCTATTCTTTGCCTTTTCTTCCCGACATTTCTTTCTCTCTTTTTGTGCCTTAGTACCTTTTTTTCAATTTTCTCTTCTCTCCCCCAACCTTATATTTTTAGCCAATTTTTTCACATGACTGTTAAGGAAAGCTGGGGTCCCAAGAGAGGGTCACTATAGAATGGGTAAAGTCTTGTAACATGGTTTCCAAAAGAGAAAGGATAAAGGCTCTGTCGCGCCCCCTTTTCTCGCGAAATCCGGTTTTGATAGTTCTGGGACAACTCGTTTTGAGAGGGTATGGAATTGGAATCGAAAGAGTCTCCACCTAACGGATTAAGGTGCATTAGGGCACCTAGAGCAGATAACTCATGTTGTACTAGTTTACATCACCAGAGATCGGGTAAGGACTTGAAATTACCTTGAGGGGAAGGTGTTAGGCACCCCTCGAGGTCCACAACGATGGGTCCCGGCAAACATAACTTATGAATTAGTCTAATAAAGAAGTGAGAGGAATATTTAATAGGGATGGGGGGTCCTAAATTTTTTAGCCTAAAGGATTACTTCGTAACTCCCTTGAGTCGGGGTGTTACTTATATTATTTAGCGAGCATAGACTATCATCTCCTACTACCCGATTACTATCTTTAAGCTGTTACCTAAAGCACTCTAATTGATTCTAGTTCGACCCTATATGTGCACTACCCGTCCCTTACCTATGGCCCTAGAGGCATTAGGACCTCTATTTGGGATAGTTCTAGATTAAGCCTAGATTGCTCAAAAATATAAAATTCTAGACAAATAAAAGAATTAGAACTTTCCGATAGCAGGAAAATATAGGCTCATATTGACGTCCACATGTAAACAACAAAAGCACGCAATTGATTCAGAAAACCTTATTAACCTTAAAATCCTATAGGCAGGATGTCGATACGAGAAAATAGAATGCAGAGGCAATTTTGTTAAGGCGGGTGTTAAAACCTATTGTTTGCCTACTGATTTTTATTCAACATGATCTGGACAGTACATGCAGTAATATAGTACAATCATAAATCCAGAGTTATTAAATCGTACAAGTATATTGCCTAAGTGATTGCCAATGGCGATTGTATGCAGAATCAATTGATAGAATTCTATAGGCATGATTTCTATGAGTTTGATGATTACCGACCTATAGATATGATTTCTAGGTGTAACACTGACTTTAACTCACATAGATTGATTATATTACCTTTTAATCCTATAGGCATGATCTCTAACTGTTGTACTTACTTAAATACTATGGATATGTTTTCTGGGTTTAAAACTGGTTTTAGTCTTATAGGTATGGTATCTACCACTAAATTGATTTAAATCCTATAGGCATGAATTCTAACTTATTTTTTATCCAATAGGAATGATTTCTACGAGCTGTGTTATCACAAAACTCCATATTCCCCCTTTAGGGGAGTGCTAATATTTCGAGTTGCGACAATCTACCTATAGAACTCATTATCTTTGGCGTCCTTTCATATCATCGATGACCCTTACTCTCCTTGCAGTAATCCTTTTGTACCAAGGATAAAAACATTCCTTAATCATGAGGGCAGCACTCCGAATAATTGGCACATACAATCCCTTAAGCTTAACTTTGCTCACATTTCTTTCTTTAGGGAAGCGTCTTCCTGAATGACCATTCTCTAAATTTCTCATGAATCTCCTTCTGTTGTCCATTCTATTATTGTTGGAACAAAATATGAAACTCTCATGATGTCGACCATTACCAAATCATTCAGCCCCTAATTTATGTTTAGTTTATCTTGTTCACCAGCCCATACTGATTTCTATTACTCTGGGGTCTAATTTTTCCTTCTGGTAATCGCGTTGGAGTCACAAAATTATTTCTCGAAATGAGGATATGACTTTGGGGCCTATACTCTTTTGTTGTCTCAAGGCCTGTCATCTCCCGTCTTTTTCTTTCCTTGGCTATAGACTCTGTAATACTATCACTTTTGATCTACTATTTCCATCCATGTACCACACCTTGCTCATAATGCTTTATTAACTCTCTTCTTATCCCCCTGCTAACATTTCTGTCTATTACTTTATTCTGAAAACTGCAACAAGATATTCTTTTTGCTTTTAGATCCCTTTTGCTCCATCCACCACTCTTCGGATTGCCTAACATTCTCTCTCTACTAGAGATGAGAGTCGTACTAAGATAATATTTATCCCTTCCAGCCTTCCAGTTCCTATCTTTGTAGTACTCATTACCGCACCCCCTTTTCATCACGGAGTCCGGGTTTCGATATTTTGGGGACAACTTATTTTCTTTTGGGAATTGGGTATGAGATTTGAAGAGTCGTCACCTAATGGGTTAAGGTGCGTTAGGGCACCTACAACAAATAAATCGTGTATTAGTTTACATTACCAGAGATCAGATAAGGGCTCAAAATTACCTTGAGGGAAAGGTGTTAGGCACCTCTCGAGGTCTACAACGGTGGGTCCCGGCCAAACTCAATTTAAGCAAATTAGTCTTATAAGCAGATAAACAGACAAATATTACTTTTAAAAATAAGGAGTAAAAGAGATCCTAGATTTTTTAGCCTATAGGATCACTTCTGTGCAATACTTGATAATCGTCCCCAAATTCGAGTGCTACACATAGCATTAGCACACATGTCATCATATCCTTTACTACCCGATTACCCTCGTCTTAATTATTACCTAAGAGTTCTGACAAGATCGAATACGTATCATATGCGTGCACTATCTGTCCCTTGCTTGTGGCCCTGGAGGTGTTTAGGACCTCTATTTAAGGTGGTTCTAGACTCACCTATATTGTTTAAAAGGAGAAAACTAAGCGACAAATAAAAGTGAAATAGGACTGTCACATAAAGATGCAATTAAGGGGGCTCATATTTACCTCCACAAATAGACAAAATAAGTGCACGCCATTCAAACAAACAGTTTTTATTATTTTAGGAGTTCTATCGGCCATATATCTAAATGAGTACAAACAAAGTATACAACAGTTTTATTTAGGCGAGGCAGCAAGTACCTATCAGTTTGCCTACTAATTTTTATCACTTACTGAATCTGAGCATATTTCAAGCAACAAGGAAATCACAATTTAAACCTAGGATTTAATTGTCCTACAGGCTTGCCTAAGTGAAAACTGGAAGAATACTATAGACATGGTATCTAAACGTTAATCAGACCATAATTTTATAAACTAGTGATTTAACAGGCATATTTTATCCTTTAGACCCTACAAGCATACTTTCTAAGTGCTGAAACTGATCACAAGTGTTATTTCATAACACAAAAAACTAATTTTTATACTCTTTCTCTATAGACATGATATCTAGTGTTGAATCTGATTTCAAACATGATTTCCTATGGATAGGATATCTAAGTGAGAAGAATTTTATACTAGTTGATAATTCCCAAAAAAAAAAGGATCATATAGGCATGATTTTTAATGCACATTGAGACTTGAGGATATGCATGAACATAAATTTTGATATAGAATTGAGAAACGACTTAGAAGCAGGGTTTCTAGTCATGCAAAGCATGAAACTTCAGGATTTTAAGGAATGAGATAAGTTCTACAAGCATAATTTCTTATGCATATAAGTAAACAATCATCATAGCGACCTAAAGTCATGATTGCTAATGCATATAAATAATCACAACAACCCTATATGCATGATTTCTACCCGATCCCAACAAAGATATATAATAATCCCTCCCAGCTTTACTAATAACCCTAATATATGTTTTCACAAAGATTATTATTATAGACCAATATGAATAAATTGCACAATGAAAGAACCATTATGCTATATGGAGCCTTCATAGGCCTAATATCAACCTAGGAACCAGGCCTTCAAGCGTAGCATCTTTGAGCATAGTGGTAGCCCATCCATAACATATAAAACAGGTTCCTGGTGTGTCAAAGTTCCCAAGGGCCTTAGGGACCCCAGACAATGCTCACACCAGAATCAGATGTTCAACAAAATTCAAGGATTGGAGAACCAACCCCAATGTATCAGAGCTCAAAGGAGTCTCATGGACCCTAAGCAGTGCTCACACAGGGGGTGGCAGAACCCTAGACAACTAAGAGTATGAGTTGAAAATAGTATATAAAAGTAGTAAGTAATTTTAGAAAAAAAAATAGTTGGATTTTTAGAAGTGAATAGAAACAGGTTGCAAATAGAACAGGACCAGGTTCCAGCAGATTGTTTTAGATTTAGTTACCAGTAGTAAAGACAGCAACACTGGAATCATAGACAGCACAGAGTCGCAAACAAGGTTTCACATTGCTAGAGTTGATTTAGTCTATTAACTATTACTAAAGGGAATCATATAGACATGTATTTAACAGATAGAAACATGCTAAAGTCAAATGGCTAATCAGAAAGCCATACAAAAAAAGAAATAGACAGTGATAATCTAAAAACACATATTCTTGAAAGAAGCATACATAAACCATGAGTTGCTAGGGCAGACTATCTGCATATAAAACAGGATAGGAATTGGGGCATGCTGGTTAATAAATGAGAAAATAAGCGTCATGGATCAAGCAGAGACATGCTATCATATAGAACAGGACATGACTTAAGTCATGCTGGTTAAGAGAAACATAGGGCAGAATATAAGCATGTTGGAACACTAGCCATACAACCACATGGGACAAAGAGGTAACAAGACTAAAGCATATTGGCTAAAATAAACAAAAAGCATATAATAAACATGCACATAGTGAACTAATCATATAATTCATAGAGAATTAGAACCGAAACATAGTAGTTGAGAATGAGATGGGTAGGAGGAAAGTATCAAGGCAGAAGTATACCAAGACACATAGCACACAGAAAATATTATGACAACAAAAATAGGGGCATATCAGTTAAGAGATAGCAAACAGGAAGGTGAAGGCAAGCTGAATCCAATAGTCTAGCCTTGGCTTTTAGCCGGTTAGACAATGCAACAAACACAAGTAATAGAAAGAATTACAATGGAGTTTGTGTGTTTCTGTATCTTTCTGAGTGTGTTCGTGTGTTTGGAAGAAATCATAAAGGGGTGTATATAGAACTTAGCAGGGTAAAGGAAATAAGCCAAAGAATAATTCAGAGTTCACTAATAAGGTATACAAATAAAATCAATCAGTTAATTAGGGCTAAACTAAATCAAATAACTCAATAGAATCCAGGAAAGACCCCTTAAAATAGGAAAAATCAATTAACATCCCAGATTAGAGGTTAAACAAGGCAATGAAATCAATTAAACACCTTCTAGGAGTCGGCTAATGCAATCAAATCACATAAATCTGGTTAATAGACTAACTAAGGCAAGAAGTACCAATTAGGAGTCACAAATAAGGAAAATAGGTAAAAAAAAATCACAGAGAAGTATCAATCTCAGCAGAAAAAATATAATTTGAACCCTAATAAAATCAATCAATCTCTTCTAATTGATAGAGATGAAAATAACGGGCAAATATTAAAATAATAAGTGAAATAAGCAGAAACCCTAGGGTTTAGAACATAGACAGTCAAGCAAAAGAATTCATACGCTCAAACTTCTTTAGAAAAGTTTTGCAGAAACACAAAGAAATAAAATCCTAGTTTTAGAGAAACATTAAATCGGTTAATAGTAAGAAAAAATAGAAGATTTTCGAAGAGAAATATCATATAATTTCAAAAACATCTCAGATCTACAAAGATCTGAACATACTTTGAGTAGAAAGAGATTAGGGTTTTGAAGAATAGAACAAGGTGAGAAAAATCCAGTTAAAACCAAAATTTCAAGCCAAAAGCATAGCTATGAACACGAAGCATGTTCATTGTAAAAATGAAGAGTCTAGGTCAACTCTGAGTTGAATCTCTTTGAGATTCCTTCAAAACACGATGAAATCAAACGACTAGTAGTGGTAGGTGGTCAGATAGGCGGTAAATCACCAAATGATTCCATATCTGATTGGGAATCGAAGGGATTTGGAGGGAATTTCGAGTGACGGCGCTCTAGAGTTTGAGAGCGTCTGAGAGAGAAGAGAGGAGAAGAGGATTCAGAGGCGGTGTAATTTAGATAATGAGTAGGGTTTTGGGGGGTTAAGGGTAATTAAAAAAGGAAAATGATCCTGGGTCGTTGATCTTCTAAGATCAACGACAGGGATTTGATCTGAGGGGTTGGGCAGGTTTTAAAATTGGGTTAGGGTTTGGATTAGATTAGGGTATTGGGCTAGTTTAATTGGGCTGGGGTAGGCTAAGGTCCGAAATTGATTAAGAAAAGAAGGCTATTATTTAAATATCCAATTAAATTAATAAAATAATTTTATTAAATAACTTATAAATGATAAAAATATCATTTATGCATAAAAATAATTTTAAATAATTACTTAGTATTATAAAAATATAAAAGTTTATTTTTCTTGTGAAATAAGGTAATTATGCATACATGAGCTATTATTACAAAGTTATTGCACTTATAACCCTAACATGTACATATAGCTATTCATGAAATAATCAAAGCTTAGTATACGTATATGATAATAAAATTAAGCAGTAAAATTATCATAAAATCATTTGTGATAAAATTAGTAATTATTTATATAGTAAAATACTAGAATAAATTAAATAAAATCCTTTTAAAAATACAGGAAACTATGGAAAAATATTGGTTGATGCTCATGCACTATTTTGAAAGTATATATGCATTTTAAAATATATGAGGGAAAAATTAAGTATCAACACTCATATCTGGCTGTACTATTTTAGAGTGCACCATCTAGGTGTCTCACAAGGAGATTTATTAGCACATTTGTAATATTCTTCGGAAGTATCGACTAACCCAAACAATCCATTCGTCATTTTGGGTTATTCTAACCCCAGTCGGATCATTATATCATGTCCTGACCTTTATGTTAAGTATGTACTCTTAGAGGCTTGTAGACAGATGTCATGCATACGACTGCTTGTATGACCCTTTCGGCCTATGTTTTGAGTTTACAAATGATCATATTGGCCTTATAGACCTGTATATTACATGAATAAGTTTTTATATCAGGTTGGGTCATTCCTCATTGAGTACTCCCCTATGTTTATTCAAGTTAGCCCATGATAGCATGTTAGGCTTATTTGCCAATGAAAGTACAATAAGAAAGATATATTATACTGGTACTCGGTTAATTAAGGTACCAGGTGCTCGTTGCGGCCCATAGGTTTGGGTCATGAAATGTGTATGGGCAAAAATTATGCAGATTGTCAGAAAATCAATTAAATCAAACATTGAGGTCCAATAGGCATAATTGCTAATATGCATTTTAATGTCAACCCTATAGGCGGGACTTCTAATATTCAAACACTAAATTAACACTATCAATGAAAATCATATAGGCAGGATTTCTATGAAAATCATATAGGCAGGATTTCTAAGCACAATATAGAACTCATACGGTATTACCAAACGAACAAAATTGACAGCATAACTAAATCCTATAGGAAGGTTTCTACCCAGTTTAACAAAAGAAAATAAGAAAACACCCTAGCTTTACTAAATATCCACAGAATCTGTTATTATAAAGTTATGAGTAGGATTTCTAATATGCATTTTAATGTCAACCCTATATGCAGGACTTCTAATATGCAAACACTGAATTACACTATCAATGAAAATCATATAGGAAGGATTTCTAAGCACAATATAGAACTCATACGGTTTTACCAAACGAACAAAATTGACAGCATAACTATATCCTATAAGAAGGATTTCTACCCAGTTTAACAAAAGAAAATAAGAAAACACCCCAGCTTTACTAAATATCCCCAGAATATGTTATTATAAAGTTATTACAGACCAGAATGGCAAATGAATTATACAATAGTAATGAGACACTATATGGAACCTTCATTAGGCCCAAATAAACCCCGGGAACTAGGCCTTCCAACCATAACAACTTTGAGGCATAGCATAGTGATTCATCCATAGCACATTGAACCAGGTTTCCAGTGCTAAAGTTCCCAAGGGCCTCAGAGACCCAGAGAAATGCCACAACAGAACCATACATTCAGAAGATAGCTCATAAGAGATTGGATAACCAGCCTCCAAGGTGTCAGAGTTCACAGGAGTATTGTAACGACCCGATCGGTCGTTTTGAGTAGTAGCACTCTATTCAGCAGTCGGAGGATATGAACAGCTTCATTTCAGGTATTATGACTTGTATGCGTGGTCAGAATTTGATTTCGGGAAGTTCGGAGTTGATTTGGGAAGAGAAATCTCATTTCGGAAGCTTAAAGTTGAAAGAATGAACTAGGATCAGAATTTTGAATAAACGATCTCAGAATTGGGATCTGAAGGTTCCAGCAGGTTCGTATGATGATTTCGTACTTGGGCGTATGTCCGGATTGGGTTTTGGATAACCCGAGAGCATTTTGGCGCCTATTGTGGAAGTTAGTATTTTAGAAGGAATTTCATAAGTTTGGTTTGAAGTGCATTTCGATGTTATCAATGTACGTTTGGAATTCCGAGACTGGGAGTAGCTCTTTATGGTGATTTTGGAGTTGGGAGCGCGATCGGAAGTGAATTCGGAGGTCCGTAGATCATTTTAAAGCCGTTTGGCTAAAGATAGAAATTTGAAGGTTTTTGGGAAGTTTGACCGGAAGTTGAGTTTTTGATATCGAGGTCGGAATACAATTCTGGAAGTTAGAGTAGGTACGCAATGTCAAATATGACTTGTGTGCAAAATTTGAGGTCAGTCGGACGTGATTTCATAGGTTTAAGCATCAGAAGTAAAAGTTGGAAGTTCTAAAGTTCATAAAGCTTGGATTGGATGTTGATTCTTGATTTTAGCGTTGTTTGATGTGATTTGAGGCCTCGATCAAGTCCTTAATGTATTTTGGGACTGGTTGGTATGATTGGTTGGGGTCCCGGGGGCCTCGGGTGGATTTCGGGTGGTTAACAGATCAACAATGGATTTTTGGAAATAGCTGAGTTGCTGGTTGCTGGTATTTCCGCTTCTGCGGAGATGGGACCGCAATAGCGGCCTCGCAGAAGCATGAAAGAAGTCGCAGAAGCGGTTGAGATAGAAGGGGAGCAGGGACCGCTTATGCGGTCAGGTACCCGCAAAAGCAAAGTCGCAAAAGTGGTAGAGGGCACCGCAGAAGCGTAATGGTTCGAAGGGTCATGGGCCACAGATGCGGTCAAGATTCCGCAGAAGCGGGACCATATATGCAGAAGGAGCATCGCAGAAGCAAAAGGGGCTAGGCCAGTGGAAGCCGCAGAAGCGGCCTATTGTCCGCAAATGCGGAACCGCATAAGCGGCAATATTTTTGCAGAAGCGGAAATGACTGGGGCAGTGTAATGTTTTAAGTTCGAGGTTGAGCTCATTTCAACCCCATTTTTCATCCATTAGAGTCAATGGGGAGCAGCTTGGGGATGCCATTTTCTTCACTTGTCATGAGATAAGTAATTTATGCTAGCTTTGGATTAAATACAAGGTTTATACATGGATTTAGGCATGGAAATTAGTATAAAAATTGGGGTTTTGGTGGAAAACCTAAAAAATCATATTCTTTGAATTTAGCCACGATTTTGAGTATGGAATTAAGAGAAAATTTTATATTTGAGTTCCTAAGGTCATGGGTAACCTTTATCTTCGAGAAATTTTGGATTCCGGGCATGTGGGCCCGAGAGCATTTTTGCCAACTTTTCGTTTGGGGTTAGGAATTGTTACAAATTGGGTTGTAAAGTTTAATTGAGCTTATACTAATGGATTTGTATGACCATTGGCTAGTTTTGGAGCATTTTGCGTTGGTTCGAGCCTTCGGAAGGATGTAGAATGCCGTTTGTGGATCTTCGGAGCGAGGTAAGTCTCCTTTCTAATCTTGTGAGGGGGAATCTACCCCATAGGTAAGTTAAATTGGTTATGTGCTCCTATTTGTGGGGGCTATGTACGCACGAGGTGACAAGAGTCCATGCGTAGCTACTATTATGCTATTGTCCGGGTAGTCTAGGACCCAAAAGCATGTTATACTTGGATTATTTGTGAACCCATTGATGGCTTGAATTGCCTAAATCACATTAAATTAGTAAATGAATTTCAAAGGGATTAAGATTTATTTATTAAAATTGTTAAAAGGAGAATTGGTTTTATTTGAATAAATATTCCCCGATAAGCTCTTATTTGACTGATTGAGCATGTATTCTTATGTGTACCTGCGTCGCATGCATGATTCGTGAGCAGGGTATGTGTTTATTTCTGGAACGGGACGAATGTCTCGGCAGATTAAATAGATGCATCTATGGTACGGGCCGCTCTACCCTCGGCAGTGCACAATTTACATTTCTGTTGGAGCCGGCCGTCGACCTCGGCATGATTTGCGCATGTTTGTGCAGTTGTCCGAAACTTATGTAAGTTGTCACTGCCTCACCCTGGCTCGAGATTTATTTGTTAATAATAAAGAGGACCTATGGAAAATTTCTATGAAAGAATTATGTGTTTACTTGTTTTCTCTATTTGGACTAAAATCATGTTTATAAAATAAATCCACTGTTTAATATATTTATTAAGGATGAATAATTATTGGGCCACTAGAGAGTGTCAAAGTTGACCATCTCGTCTCTACCCCTTCGGGATTAGGTGGGATACTCATTGGGTACACGTTCTTTTTGTACTCATACTACACTTGCTGTGCATTTTGTTGCACAGGTATATGTGACTCCAGTGGCTTACCAGGCATAGCAGCACAGATGATTCTGGGACTAGGTGAGCTGCATCATTCGAGACGGCCGCAGCTAGAGTAGTCCCTTCCTTTGTACTGTATTTACTTTCCGTCCACTATATCCCGGGCGGATGTTGTATTTTATTTCCCTTATCAGTAGATGCTCATGCACTTGTGACACCGGGTTCTGGGATAGTTTGGAGTATTGTATTAATTGCTTAACTTAAATTTTATTTGAAAATATATTCTTTAAAATTTGTAAATAATGAAGGAAAAATTCTGTATTTCAAAAGTGTTAAAACGAGACTAATTTAAAGTATTTGAGTTGGATGGCCTGACAGAGGTGTCCGGCGCCACCACGACCCTTAGTGGATTTTGGGTCGTGACAAGTCTCATGTGGACCCTGAGCAACGCTCACACTGGAGTGATTGAGAACTTAAGGGACTAAGAGTGGGGGTTTTAAAATCATTACATAAGAGAGGTAGGGGCAGGTTTTAAAATAGTTTGAGTTCAGAAGAAACTAGGTTCAAAACAAAGAATTTCATAAAGAAAACAGCAAAGTTTACAAAGTGCCTAGTTTCAAACAGGTTAATTCAGAAGAGAGACTTAGTAACACTAGGGAGCATGCTGACATTTAAGACAACTATTGTTTAATTACAAAAGGAATTAGGCAAAACAATTAAGTTGTCCATACACATACGAAAATATATAGAGCTAGGATTAATGAACCAATTTCATGCTAATAGTATTATAGAGATAATAAGTTCAGAACAAGTGTAAGATTAACAAGTAGTGCATGAAACAGATTTAGACATGAGGCAAGCTTATAAAAGGATTCATATTATTCATACTAGTTGATCTTAAACTAACACTGAGATCATAGAATCACATAAATGACATAATCATATTTGGAATTAAAACATACTAGTCGAGCAAAGCATAGAGAATGAAATTGTAAAGGATTAGGGCATACCAGTTAAGTAAGAAAGAAAGTAAATCCTATAGGAATGATTATCTATTACCGAATTGATTTAAATCCTATAGGCGTGATTACTAATTGATTTTTTTATCCTATAGGCATGATTTCTACGAGCTGTGTATGGGCAGAAATTATGCAGATTGCCAAAAAATTGATCAAATTAAACATCGAGATCCTATAGGCATGATTGCTAATTCACATCTGATAGATCCTATGAGCAGGATTTCTAATATGCATTTTAATGTCAAACCTATAGGCAGGACTTCTAATATGCAAACACAGAATTAACCCTACCAATGAAAATCCTATAGGCAGGATTTCTAAGCATAGTATAGAACTCATAGGGTTTTACCAAATGAACAAAATTGATAGCATAACTAAATCCTAGAGGAAGGATTTCTACCCAGTTTAACAAAAGGAAATAAGAAAACACCCCAGCTTTACTAAATATCCCCAGAATCTATTTTTATAAAGTTATTACAGACCGAAATAGCAAATGAATTATACAATAGTAATGAGACACTATATGGAGCCTTCATTAGGCCTAAATAAACCCGGGAACCAGACCTTCCAACTATAACAACTTTGAGGCATAGCATAGTGATTCATCCATAACACATTAGAACCAGGTTTCCAGTGCTAAAGTTCCCAAGGGCCTCAGGGACCCAGGGTAAAGCCACAACAGAACCATATATTAAGAAGATAGCTCATAAGAGATTGGATAACTGGCCTCCAAGGTGTCAGATTTCACAGGAGTCTCATGTGGACCCTGAGCAGCGCTCACACTGGAGTGATTGAGAACTTAAGGGACTAAGAGTGGGGGTTTTAAAATCATTACATAAGAGAGGTAAGGGCAAGTTTTAAAACAATTTGAGTTCAGAAGAAACTAGGTTCAAAACAAAGGATTTCAGAAAGAAAACAACAAAGTTTCCAAAGTACCTAGTTTCAAACAGATTAATTCAGAAGAGAGACCTAGTAATACTAGGGAGAATGCTGACATTTAATACAACTATTGTTTAATCACAGAAGGAATTAGGCAAAACAATTAATTTGTCCATACACATATGAAAATCTATAGAGCTAGGATTAACGAACCAATTTCATGCTAATAGTATTATAGAGATAATAACTTCAGAACAAGTGTAAGATTAACAAGTAGTGCATGAAACAGATTTAGACATTAGGCAAGGTTATAAGAGGATTCATATTATTCATACAAGTTGATTTTAAACTAAAAGTGTCAATCAAAGGACTAGATGAGATAATAGAATCACATAAACGACATAATCATACTTGGAATTAAAACATGCTAGTCGAGCAAAGCATAGAGAATGAAATTGCAAATGATTAGGGCATACCAAATAAATAAGAAAGCAAGTAAATCCTATAGGAATGATTATCTGCTATTGAATTGATTTAAATCCTATAGGCATGATTACTAATTGATTTTTTATCCTATATGCATGATTTCTACGAGCTGTGCATGGGCAGAAATTATGCAGATTGCCAAAAAATTGATCAAATTAAACATCGAGGTCCTATAGGCATGATTGCTAATGCACATCTGATAGATCCTATGAGTAGGATTTCTAATATGCATTTTAATGTCAACCCTATAGGCAGGACTTCTAATATACAAGCACAAAATTAACACTATCAATGAAAATCCTATAGGCAAGATTTCTAAGCACAGTATAGAACTCATATGGTTTTAGTAAACGAACAAAATTGATAGCATAACTAAATCCTATAAGAAGGATTTCTACCCAATTTAACAAAAGGAAATAAGAAAATACCCCAGCTTTACTAAATATCCCCAGAATATGTTATTATAAAGTTATTATAGGCCAGAATAGCAAATGAATTATACAATGGTAATGAGACACTATATGGAGCCTTCATTAGGCCCAAATAAACCCCAGAACCAGGCCTTCCAACCATAACAACTTTGAGGCATAGCATAGTAATTCATCCACAGCACATTAGAACCAGATTTCCAGTGATAAAGTTCCCAAGGGCCTCAGGGACCCGGGGCAATGCCACACCAGAACCATACATTCAGAAGATAGCTCATAAGAGATTGGATAACTAGCCTCCAAAGTGTCAGAGTTCATAGGAGTCTCATGTGGACTGTCGCGACCCCAATCCCGGTCGTGATGGCGCCCAACACGATTGCTAGGCAAGCCCGACCATTTGAACACTCTCATCCAAATAAGAAATCTCATTACCAGTTGATTAAGTTAATTTAGCAGTTAACAAGATTAATAATCCAATAGTAAACAGAAACAATACGAAAAAACCAGAATAACTGTCAAAACAACTCCCAACAGATCTGGAGTCACGAGTTTAGAGCCTCTAATACAACTGAGTAGCAAAATCGAAGCATAAAAGAGTCTAGGATGTGAAATCAAAAGAGATAAAGGGAGGAGTCGGGTCCTGCGGACGCCAGGCAGCTACCTCGACAACTCCTGAGATAATTTGAAGAGCAGCAACAACGTACTAAGCCTCCGAAACACCTGTATCTGCACATATGGTGCAGGGATTAAAGTGAGTACTCCAACTCAGTGAGTAATAAGCATATATAATGACTGAAGATGAGAATTCACGAAATACCACAATGTAAAGCTATAGCTAGCAATTCAGCATAATTAACGGTGAAATGACGACAAAACAATGTCAGGTAGATTAGATAAATATCAATGCATGAATGCAATGCAATACACATGACCGCTGCGGCGCATAGCCCGATCCATTTGGGTATCTGCCCTCACTGTGGGGGTTCAGACTCTAGAGGGGCTCCTACAGCCCAAGCGCAATATCATCATATCATCGTTGCGGTGTGCAACCCGACCCACACTCAGTCCAAAATATGCATGTGAGCCACACGGGCAAAGTCAAGCTATAATTCTCAGTTCCAGACATTAGGAAATATAGTTTAAGTTTTAAAACCTTAGAATTATGACTAAACATTTCGAAACAGTGTTTAACTCAGGACTGAAATCATATAACATGCTAAGTATCATGGAAGCAGTGATAATAATCCCTAAAGGATTCAAATAATTGGCACACAGCCCAAAATATATTCGTAAAATCCAAGTAGGATGTTTGCTAATCAATCTCTATTCAAGAACACAGTATGAACATCACTCGGGACGGACTAAGTCATAGTCCCCAATCATAAAAGATCCAGCACTCGTCATAGAGTACGTGTACCGCCTCAATACAACGTCACAGTGTGATATACCGGGGTTTCAAACCCTCAGGTCATCATCTACATTTATTACTCACCTCAAGCCGGCCACAAGTCTAGCTCGTTGTGCCTTTTCCTCTTGAATCAACCTCCTCGCGCGCCGAATCTTATCAAAACCACAAGGAATACATTACTATAGGTCAAAGAAACATAACCCAATTAAAAATACTCGAGAAACACAAAAAATCTCGAAGTTGGCAAAACCTGATCCCCGAGCCCATTTCTCGAAAAATTACAAAATTTACATCACCGGAAACCTCGTCTCACCAGGAGTCCATACATACCAAATTTACCAAAATCGGAGCTCAAATGCCCCTTCAAATCCCAGATTTTCATTTCAAAACCCAAGCCCTAGTTCTTCCAATTTTTACCTAAATTTCCAAGAATTAAAGGTTGATTCTTCAATAAAATGACGTTTCTAGGTCACAAAACTTACCTCCAATCAATTCCCTTGAAAATCCTCTTCAATCTCTACCAAAAAGCTCTTCATAGCGGTTAACAATGAAGGAAAAGTAAATAGACTTACAGATGAAATAATAATATAAAACCCTTCTGCCCAGCGACTTTCGCTTTTGCGGTCCCGCTTCCGCTTATGCGGGACCGCTTCTACGGCCAAATTCCTGCTTATGCGGATTTTCATTTAATATCCCACTTCCGCCTTTGCGACTCATTCTCCGCTTCTGCGGATTACCCAAGACCGTTTCTGCAGTTATTCACTCGCTCCTGCGGACCCGCTGATGCGAAAAGGGTCCACTTTTGCGGAACTACTCTGCCATATCACCGACCGCTTATGCGATGCCTACCCACTTTTGCGGAACCGCTTCTGCGGTCCATTTCCACAGAAGCAGAAATACCAGATGACAGCAATAACACACCTGAAGCAAACTTTAAAACTCTCGTTTAACCACTCGAATTCACCCCGAGGCCTCCGGGACCTCACCCAAAAACACCAACACATTCTAACACCTCATTCAAACTTGTTCCAACCCTCAAAACACATCAAACAACGCTAAAACCATTAAATCACATCGGATTCAAGCCTAAGTTTCTTAAAAACTTCCGAATTGCACATTCGCTCAAAAACCCGACCAAAATACCTCCGAATGACCTAAAACTTTACACACATATCCAAAATCACCTAACGGAGCTACTGCAACTTTCAAAATTTCATTCCGACCCTCGGATCAAAATCTCACCTATCAACCGGATTTTGCCAAAATACTAACTTCGCCAATTCAAGCCTAATTCTATACCGGACCTCCAAAATCACTTCCCATCACGCTCCTAAGTCACAAATCACCTCCCGAAGCTAACCGAATCACTGGAATTCACATCTGAGCCCTCTAGCTCATAAGTCAACATCCGGTTGACTTTTCCAAAACAAGCCTTCCTTAAAGAGACCAAGTGTCTCATTTCCTATCAAAACCAGTCCAATTCAACTCTAACACAACCAATGTCGATAATGAAACATGAAGAAGCAATAAATGGGGGAAACACGACTGTAATACATGAGACGATGAGTCAGGTCGTGACATCCTCCCCAACTTAAACAAACACTCATCCTCGAGCGGGTCAAGAAACATACCTAAAGTCTTGAATAGGTGAGGATATCTGCTGTGCATCTTCTGCTCGGTCTCCCAGGTAGCCTCCTCCACGAGCCAACCTCTCCATTGCACCTTCACCGAAGCTTTATCCTTTGATCTCAATCTCCAAACCTGACGACCTAAAATAGCCACTGGCTCCACATCGTAGGTCAAATCATCATCCAACTGAACTGTGCTAAAGTCTAACACATGAGACATGTCCCCAACATACCTCTGGAGCATAGAAACATTTAATATCGGATGAACCCCTAATAATCTGGGTGGAAAAGCAAGCATATAGGCCACCTCCCCAATCCTCCTAAGTATCTCAAAAGGACCAATGAACCGCGGACTCAACTTTCCTTTCTTTCCAAACCTCATAATGCCCTTCATAGGCGAANCTCAGCCCAAGACCATCCAAAATCAATAACACAGGCACGCAACATGTCCTTCAATATCTGGATAGTACGCTCGGACTGCCCGTCCGTCTGAGGATGAAACGCTGTGCTCAACTCTACCTGGGTACCCAACTCTCGCTGAAAAGTCCTCCAAAACTCAGAAGTAAACTAAGTACCCCTATCTGAGATAATAGAAATTGGGACCCCATGCAACCGAACAATCTTTCGGATGAAAATCTCTGCTAACCGCTTCGAAGAATAGGTAGTACACACCGGAATGAAGTGCGCGGACTTGGTCAGCCGATCCACAACCACTCAAATCAAATCAAACTTCCTCGATATCCGAGGGAAACCACTTACAAAATCTATAGTAATCCTCTCCGACTTCCACTCGGGAATATCCATGCGCTGAAGTGCACCACCGGGCCTCTGATGCTCATATTTCACCTGTTGACAGTTGAGACACCGAGCTAAATGGATCATAATATCCTTCTTCATTCTCCTCCACCAGTAATGCTGTCTCAAATCCTGATACATCTTCGTGGCACCCGAATGAATGGAATACCATGATTTGTGGGCCTCCTCTAATATCAACTCCCGAAGCCCATCCACATTGGGCATGCAAATCCGGCCTTGCATCCTTATCACACCATCACCATCAATAGTCACATCTCTGGCATCATCATGTTAGACCCTGTCCTTAAGGACAAGCAAGTGCGGATCATCGTACTGGCGCTCTCTGATGCGGTCATACAAGGAAGATCGAAAAACCACACAAGCCAATACCCAAATAGGCTCCGAAATATCTAGCCTCACCATCCGATTGGCCAAATCTTGGACATCAACTGCAAAGGGCCTCTCGCCAATTGGAATGTATGCCAAACTACCCATACTAATCGCCTTTCGGCTCAAAGCATTTGCCACTACATTGGCCTTCCCCGGGTGATACAATATGGTAATATCATAGTCCTTGAGCAACTCAAGCCACCTCCGCTGCCTCAAATTAAGATCCTTCTGTCTGAACAAATGCTGAAGGCTACGATGATCAGTATACACCTCACAAGATACGCCATATAAGTAATGCCTCCAAATCTTCAAAGCATGAATTATAGCAGCCAACTATAAATCATGTACAGGGTAGTTCTTCTCATAAGGCTTCAACTGACGAGAAGCATATGCAATAACTCTACCCTCCTGCATCAACACACATCCGATCCCAACTCTCGAAGCATCATAATACATGGTGTAAGAACCTGAAGCCGATGGAAAAACTAACACTGGAGTTGTGGTCAAAGCTATCTTGAGCTTCTGAAAGCTCTCCCCGCACTCGTTCGACCATACAAACGGTGCACCCTTCTGCGTCAACTTGGTCAAGGGCGAAGTAATAGATGAAAAACCCTGGACAAACTGGCGATAATAATCTGCCAAACCAAGGAAACTCCGAATCTCCATGGCTGAGGACGGTCTAGGCAAACTCTGCACCGCCTCTATCTTCTTTGGATCAACCTAAATACCATCACTGGACACCACGTGTCCCAGAAAAGCCACAGACCCAAGCCAGAACTCACACTTGGAGAACTTTGCATAAAATTTCTCCTCCTTCAATCTCTGTAATACCACTCTCAAATGCTGAGCATGCTCCTCCTGGCTACGCGAGTATACCAGGATATCATCAATAAAAATGATAACAAATGAATCCAGATATGGCCAAAATACACTGTTCATCAGATGCATGAACGCGGCTAGGGCATTAGTCAGCCCAAAAGACATAACTAGAAACTCATAATGCTCATATCTCGTCCTGAAAGCCGTCTTCATAATATCAGAATCCCTAATCTTTAGCTGGTGATAGCCTGAACGGAGATCAATCTTAGAGAATACCCTTGCCCCCAGGAGCTGGTCAAACAAATCATCAATACAAGGTAGTGGATACTTGTTCTTCACTGTCACCTTGTTCAACTGCCTGTAGTATGCACATTCTCATTGTGCCATCCTTGTTCTTCACAAATAGGACCGGTGCACCCCACGGTGACACACTAGGACGAATAAACCCCTTATCTATGAGTTCCTGAAGCTGCTCCTTTAGTTCCTTTAACTCTGCTGGTGCCATATGATATGGAGGAATGGAGATGGGCTGAGTGACCGACACCAGATCAATATCAAAATCAATGTCCCTGTCCGGCGGCATGCCCGACAGGTCTGCTGGGAACACATTTTGGAAATCCCTCACAACGGGGATAGAATCAAGACTAGGAATCTCAGCTCCAACATCTCTCACAAAAGCCAAGTACGATAGACATCCTTTCCCAACCATCCGCTGGGCCTTTAGGAAAGAAATCACACTGCTAGGAACATAGTCAATCCTCCCACGCCACTCAATCCTCTGAACACCCGGAATAGCCAATGTAACTGTCTTAGCATGACAGTCCAGAATAGCATGGTACGGAGATAGCCAATCCATGCCTAGAATCACATCAAAATCTACCATGCCCAACAACAACAAGTCAACCCGGGTCTCTAGACCCCCAATAGTCACCAGACAAGATCGATATACATGATCCACAATAATAGTATTTACCTATCGGGGTGGATACGTGCACGGGCAAAGCAACACAACCATGGGTCATACCCAAATGATGCACAAAATATGAAGACACATAAGACTATGTAGATTCGGGATCAAATAAAATAGAAGCATCCCTGTAGCAGACTGAGATAATACCTGTGATAACAGCATCTGATGCAATGGCGTCCCTCCTGTCTGGAAGAGCATAGAATCGAGCCTGACCACTACCAGATCGGTCTCCCCCTCTAGGGCAGCCCCTAGCTACCAGGCCCCCACCCCTACCTGACTGGGAGGGTGCTGAAGTAGATGGAGTAGAAGAGGAGGGCTGATCCCTCTGCTGAGACCGACCACCACAAAGCCGAGGACACTGTCTCCTCATATGACCAAACTCACCGCACTCGTAACAACTACCCGGTGCTGGAGAAGGGGATTGAAGTGAATCCCTCGTTACTGAAGAACCCTGGGCTGAAGAGGCAGGAGTAGAGCTCTGTGCTGGGAGGGCACTAAGTGAAGACTGGCCCTGCTGGAACCCCTGAGGACCACCGCCTGAAGAAACCCCACTGTACCCTGGGCGACCTGACTGAGGAGGCCTGAAGGAACGACCTCTACCACGCTAGAACTGGACCCTAGACGGAGAACCACTAAAGCTACCTGAACCTCGAGGCCTCTTGGCCTCCCTCTCCTCATGCTCCCTACAGCGAGCCGTCTCAATCTCCCGAGCCATGTCGACTACCTCCTCAAATGAAGCACTCATAAACCTCTCTCTGGTCATCAAAATGCGGAGTGGATAGTTGAGGCCATCCATGGACCTCTTAATCCTCTCTCTATCAGTCGGGATCATCCATGTAGCATGTCGAGCTAACTGCATAAACCTCAGCTCGTACTGGGTCACAAATATGTCCCCCCTGAATCAACCACTCGAACTGACGATGCAGCTCCTCCCTACGAGACTGCGGTACATACTTCTCCAAAAAGAGAGTGGAGAATTGCTGCCATGTGAGGGGTGCTGCTCCAATAGGCCTATGCCTCTCAAACTCCTCCCACGAGGTAAATGCAGGCCCTGAGAACTGGAAGGTAGTAAAAGCCACACCACTCGACTCTAAGATCCCTGCGGTACGAAGCATACACTAGCACTTATCCAAAAAACCCTGGGCATCCTCGCCCTCAGTACCACTGAATGTCGGAGGCTGAAGCCTGCCAAATCTCTCAAGACGACGCTGCTCATCATCTGGCAAAGCTGGAACCACATAAGTTGGAGCTGGTGCGGCTGGTGCTGCTGGTGCAACCGACTGAGCTGGAACCGCTCCCGGTGTCTGCAATCCCTGAATAACCTGCTCAGGTGTGCGAGCAGCGGGGGTCTGATGACCTCTCCCAGTCTGTGAGGTAGCTGTTGCAGTAGTGGCTGAGACTGCCTGAGCCAAGCTAGTGTAGACAGATAGTATCTGAGCCAAGGCCTCCTGGAGACCAGGAATCACAATGGGCATTGTCGGTGCCTGAACAGGTGCTGCTGGAGAATCTACAGCTGGAGGTTGGTCCTGAACCGGGGCAGCTGGTGGATATGCAGGTGCTGTCCTCGCGGGTCTGCCTCGACCACGACCATGACCGCGCCCACGGCCTCTAGTGGGTGGTAATGATGGTCATCCGTCACGTCCAGTAGCACGGGTTCTCGCCATCTGCGAGAGAATAGAATACAAAAGTTTAGTTCTCGGATCAACAAAGCCGCACGACAAGAGTTTCAGGAATATGAAGTGTTTCCTAAAGGTTCTGTAGCCTCTCGAGGATAAATACAGACGTCTCCTCATCGATCTGCGAGATTCTACTAAACCGGCTCATGACTCGTGAGGCCTAGTAACCTAGGCTCTGATACCAACTTATCATGACCCCAATACCAGTTGTGATGGCACCCAACATGATTGCTAGGCAAGCCCGAACATTTGAACACTCTCACCCAAATACGAAATCTCATTACCAGTTGATTAAGTTAATTTAGCAGTTAACAAGATTGATAATCCAATAGTAAACAGAAACAATACGGAAAAACCAGAATAACTATCAAAACAACTCCCAACAGATCTGGAGTCACGAGTTTAGAGCCTCTAATACAACTGAGTAGCAAAATCGAAGCATAAAAAAGTCTAGGATGCGAAATCAAAAGAGATAAAGGGAGGAGTCGGGTCCTGAGGACGACAGGTAGCTACCTCGACAAATCCTAAGATAATATGAAGAGCAGCAACAATGCTACTGAGCCTCCGGAACACCTGTATCTGCACACATAGTGAAGGGAGTAAAGTGAGTACTCCAACTCAGTGATTAATAAGCATATATAATGACTGAAGATAAGAATTCACGAAATACCACAATGTAAAGCTATAACTAGCAATTCAGCATAATTAACGGTGAAATGACAACAAAACAATGTTTAGATAAATATCAATGCATGAATGCAATGCAATGCACATGACCGTTGCGGCGCGCAGCCCGATCCATTTGGGTACCCACGTTCACTGTGGGGGTTCAGACTCCGGAGGGGCTCCTACAGCCCAAGTGCAATATCATCATATCATGGTTGTGGCATACAGCCCGATCCACACTCAATCCAGAATATGCATGAGCCACACGGGCAAAGTCAAGTTATAATTCGCAGTTCAAGACATTAGGAAATATAGTTTAAGTTTTAAAACCTTAGAATTATGACTAAACATTTTGAAATAGTATTTAACTCAGGACTGAAATCATATAACATGCTAAGCATCATTGAAGCAGTGGTAATAATCCCTAAAGGATTCAAATAATTGGCACACAACCCAAAATATATTCGTAAAATCCAAGTAGGATGTTTGCTAATCAATCTCTAGTCAAGAACACAGTATGAACATCACTCGGGACGGACTAATTCATAGTTCCCAATCACAAACGACCCAGCACTCGTCATAGAGTACGTGTCCCGCCTCAATACAACGTCACAGTATGATATACCGGGGTTTCAAACCCTCAGGTCATCATCTACATCTATTACTCACCTCAAGTCGGCCACAAGTCTAGCTCGCTGTGCCTTTTCCTCTTGAATCAACCTCCTCGCATGCCAAATCTGATCAAAACCACAAGGAATACATTACTATAGGTCAAAAACACATAACCCAATCGAAAACACTCGAGAAACACCAAAAATATCGAAGTTGACAAAACCCGAGCCCCAGGCCCACTCCTCGAAAAATTACAAAATTTACATCACCGGAAACCTTGTCTCGCCACGAGTCCATACGTACCAAATTTACCAAAATCGGAGCTCAAATGCCCCTTCAAATCCCAGATTTTTATTTCAAAACCCAAGCCCTAGTTCTTCCCATTTTTACCCAAATTTCCAAGAATTAAAGGTTGATTCTTCAATAAAATGACGTTTCTAGGTCACGAAACTTACCTCCAATCAATTCCCGTCAAAATCCTCTTAAATCTCTACCAAGAAGCTCTTAAGGCGGTTAACAATGGAGGAAAAGTGAATAGACTTACGGATGAAATAATAATATAAAACCCTTCTGCCCAGCGACTTTCGCTTCTGCAGTCCCGCTTCCGCTTATGCGGGACCACTTCTGCGGCCAAATTCCCGCTTATTTGGATTTTCATTGAAAATCCCACTTCCGCCTTTGCTACTCAGTCTACGCTTCTGCGGATTACCCAAGACCGCTTCTGCGGTTATTCACTCGCTCTTGCGGACCCGCTGATGCGAAAAGGGTCCGCTTCTGCGGAACTACTCTACCATACCACCGACCGCTTATGCGATGCCTTACCCACTTCTGCAAAAATGCTTCTGCGGTCCATTTCCACAGAAGCGGAAATACCAGATGACAACAACAACAGACCTGAAGCAAACTTCAAAACTCTCGTTTAACCACTCGAATTCACCCCAAGGCCCCCTGAACCTCACCCAAAAACACCAACACATCCTAACACCTCATTCAAAATTTTTACAACCCTCAAAACACATCAAACAACACGAAAACCATTAAATCACATCGGATTCAAGCCTAAGATTCTTAAAAACTTCCGAATTGCATATTCGATAAAAAACCCGACCAAAACACCTCCGAATGACCTGAAACTTTACACACATATCCAAAATCACCTAACGTAGCTACTGCAACTTTTAAAATTTCATTCTGACCCTCAGATCAAAATCTCACCTATCAACCGGATTTCGCCAAAATACTAACTTCGCCAATTCATGCCTAATTCTACACCGGACCTCCAAAATCACTTTCGATCACGCTCCTAAGTCACAAATTACCTCCCGAAGCTAACCGAATCACCAGAATTCACATCCGAGCCCTCTAACTCATAAGTCAACATCTGGTTGACTTTTCCAAAAGAAGCCTTCCTTAAAGAGACTAAGTGTCTCATTTTCTATCAAAACCAATCCAATTCAACTCTAACAAAACTAATGTAATGACCCGACCGGTCGTTTTTAGTACTAGTGCTCCGTTCAGTAGTCGGAGGCTATGAACAACTTCATTTCAGGTATTATGACTTGTACGCGTGGTCGGAATTTAATTTTGAGAAGTCCAGAGTTGATTTGGGAAGAGAATTCTCATTTCAGAAGGTTAAAGTTGAAATAATGAGCTAGGATTGGAATTTTGAGTAAACGACCTCGGAATCGGGATCTGAAGGTTCCAGCAGGTTCGTATGATGATTTCGGACTTGGGCGTATGCCCGGATTGGGTTTTGGATAACCCTGGAGCATTTTGGCGCCTATT